>JAANSN010001864.1:0-28845 GCA_036850665.1 Dicranocentrus wangi | reverse complement strand
TAGGCTACGATTCCTTTCCATCTTGCACGAACGAAATGAACAACAACCAACGTTTCTTTAATGAGCTTCGCTGAGAACTCTTGCGCTACCAACAGATATGAGAAATGCGGATGATGATTGAAAGACTAATTCAAGCAGAATGACTACTGGAGTTTGTTCAGTAAGTAATAAGTATACTAGTACATGACGAGACTAATCGTCAATTTTATTTGCAGGAAAAGAGAAAGCTGAACATTGGTATCATAATGATGAAGATAATCAATTCTTTCTGTTAGTCACGGACACGGAGGTTATGTTATGTTAAAGTTGTATCAGTTGTATGCAATATGGTGCCGTTTTGAACACTTACATATTCACTCACTGTCATGTGAGGTGACGTTGTTAGACCAAATACTTATTCATTATAAAATATTCATCGAGGCATTCCACACGTCATGTAACTGCCAAATGCTTCAAGACTTTATTGAAACTTTTTAAAAGTACATAGTAAATTATCTGAAAACACTTGTTTTTACGGGAAGAGACGTGTAAAGTGAAATATTATTTTTGTCTAAAACAATGAACAGATAACACCACTATATAATTTCATTCGGTTTATCAGTTTCAAAGAAATTGAGACAATCGCATAGAGTAACTTTATTCCAAATATAACATAATTAATATTGACTACCATGCATGATGGCAGGATTATGCGCAGCTGTATATTTCATGACATAAATCTAAACTCCATAGACAAAAATGAAATTGCATTTTTACATAGGTACGCATGCTTGCTTACTTGCTTCCCACTACGCTGTCAAAATAAATTAACACTTTAACCTTTTCCGTCAATTCCACGCCTGTTTTATGATTACATAGCATATTTCACCCTTCCGCATATGTCAATTTTTCCATTAACAAATTGAAAAGCATACCAAACGAAATTGTAGCTCAATACTATTTACATCATTGACAGATGAGCATTAAATTCGCATCTGTAATCAGTGAAGCTATGCATTAATATCTAGCCTAAGGAGACAGAAAAGTGTGTAGTTTGTTTTAATCCAGATGAGTTCCACCCACAAAGGAACTCTGTGGATTAAGCACAAGGAAGTAATAACATATTTGACGTATGTGTGCCTATGTTTTTAATTTTATATAGGTATTCCGTATAATGCATAAAATAGCAATCAAATTATCTCCGATTTCATCCAGTCTGCCTACATCAGAATCTACGTTAATCATCCCTGGCAGATTCTCACTCTCCTGCCAACTTAACTGGCTGAGATGAGTGGCTGATGCAGCCTGCTGGTCTACACCCGCCCTAACTCATATACATCATGCCACATTCAAGATAAAAACAACAATATATGATATTCTACTCACAAACAATTTTCTTTCATCACCTAAAATTTTTTTTGTACAAAACAGGCAAAGTTTCTAAAGCCCATGACACCTGACATGCTAAGCAATCCTCTTAAAGTAAGTTTGCTCTCGGCTTTGTATCGTGTTCTTTATACACTGCGTAGAAAATATTCCTTCGATTTTGGTATTTTATGGACACAGCAAGTTGAGTAGGTACAATACTAATACTATACAACAATGCCAGCCCGCCACCATGTCTGGCACTGCTGCTGCCGGGTGAGCTGACTTACTTTAGTCGACAGGGTTTAAGGTATTCCGTATCTGTCCTCGGTATTTTTATACTACACACAGTAAAAATTGTCGAATGTCAAAATATTATTGATACCGTAAGTAGGACAAAATCCCCTGGCAAAAGCAAAAGCCAAGCCTACCCCCACCACACGTACACATGTACGATTTGTACCTCTCACGCTAACAGCTTCTCATATCACATCAACTTGTTTCATATCACATTATTATCACTTCTTAATGCGTAGTTGTTTGAAACGATCCATATCACTTCCTCCAGCCAGTTCCATCAACACATCTCACTGTGTCCGCATCACAGACTATATAATCCCCTGCATGACGACGGGAAAGGATCTAATCTGTCAAATGCATAAGGTGTTAGCTTTTCGCCTCACCTTGCATTCCAACTTACGCGTTACGACTAAGAGAAGCGGAGAAGATGAGGTTTCATCGCATATTAATGTTGCTTTTTGGGATTTGATCATCATCACGATGATGAAGGCTTTCATCTGAGAAGCTCTTAAATAATCTGCCCTTTAGCTAGATCCATACATTGTTATATTACTCCTTAGTTAGACATATTACACCTCACCACAGTCACACTATGCAGCAACTTTTTCCATTCTTCTCGTTCAGAAAGGAAATTGATTTTTTAAACCAGGAAATCATGTTTTTAATGTAGTTTCCCTGATTTGTTGCAAATTTCTCTTGCCAGGAATCTTGAGGCATCAAAAGTTAAACTCGAGTGTAGTTGATGAATGTCACCGACCAGCATGGGATGGATGGATGAAGGGTTCACAAAAGCGCTCTCGGTAACTCAAGATTTTATTGTGTGCTGTATTTGGAGCTCAAACAGTAACGGATTAAAGTTAAAACTCCAAAACTCGCAGTCGAACTGGCTAAGTTGTACAACTACAAAAGTGAGTGCCGATGCATGCCACGTAGTAGGAAGCTTGTATAATATACATGTTTTATTATTATTATTGAACGAACGCTAAATAAGATACGGCATTGTTACAGGCACACACACTAATTTATCTTCGAGCCGAAGAGTGCGGCAACTCTTTCTCAAACTGATACATCCGACAAGCCATCAAAGAAGCCGCTGACTTAATCCTAAAGTGACAATGACAACAAATGTTTTGTATCACGCCTTAACCCTTTTAAATCACAGAAGCCCGTGAAATGTATCCCTCCCTGAATACATCTTGGATAAAGTGTTAAGGGAGAATATAAAAATGTGAGCAGTGAGCACAAGAATTTTTGTCAGAACTTCAGGAAACAAGACTATGTACGAAATACAAGCACATATATATCCATACAGCGTGACATATTGTTAGTGTGTGTGTAACATGGATGTCGCTCAAGATGGAGTGACAATAAGCAAGCTATTATGTCGTTGTTAATATGTAAATACAGAGAAACCCTTTACCACGATACAGCACGGCATATTCTCAACGTGAATACCCGTGTGGACAGAGAGTATATTAAAATTAATAAATTTAGCCTTGAAAATGGTTCAAGATTTTTGTTGAAAATCAGCCTGACTGTCCGACTCAAAGGGATTGACAACAAAAGAAAAGATTTAAAACTGTGACTGTTTTGGGAAAATAAAATAGAGCTGAGCGTGTGAGTGGGTATCGAATCGAGTGGGTACATTCTCTTACATTTACATTTTACATGTCACGTTGGGGTGCAACAGAGAGCACTGGGCAGACATCACATCACGGAAGCAATGATCCATGTTGATGTGGAGGTTGGATGTTTGATATGCTGCGCTGTGTGAACCATTTTTCCGGACGATTGGCCAACACCTCAGGAGGTCAAAATAATAAGTACTGTGTGGAGAGAGAATAAATGAAATATTCGTATATTCGAATCGAATAATCTCTCCCAAACGGGAAATCTCAGGCTTTGATAGTTTGAATCAAACTTGAGATTTGGGTTGAAATGATTTTCTAAGTATTTGATGAGATACACAAAACTTCCATTGAATAGGCAAGCGAAGAAGCATTTTATGTGAAATTGATATTAAACCAGCTATTTTATACATTATGCCATCTCGTCATCACCATTAGTTTGTGCATATCATTAACTAAAGCTATATTCTTAAATCTGCGCCTACTTGCAATCTGCAATATGCATAGGTTTTAGCGGCTACATGATCTTATAAGCTTATCAGACCAGGGATGGTTACTCTCAGATAGTGAGTAAAATTGCCATTGAGAACTCAATATATTCAGCTAGCGTGGATACCAAAATGATATATTCAATCTTCACTCAATTAATGAATCCCAGCCCAGTACGTTCCAAATATAAAGAACTACGGGCATGCATCGGCTATACATATGCGCGCCGTTTGGTTGGTGAGTTTGCTGGTTGTTGGTGAAGATGAAGAATGATCAAGGCTCTTGCATGATCAGAGAAACAGGAGAGACCCAACCCTAGAGATGAGCTTGGCACTCCCTTTAGCTTGAATCAAGCCATCCTCCTTCCTTTCTTCATCATCACAGGCCATCCCCTTCCCATTGAGAAGAGAGCAGTGCATTTACCACTTTCATCTTTGAGCATCACCATCACCTCAACTTCATAGAATCTGTGAGGATTTCAAAGCTGACAATCAGCAAGCATTATTCTTACTCACAATCGCAGTCACACTATAAATGTCATAGTTAGGTAGTCTGCGTTGTTATCATGTCATAATGGTAAATGCCAGTTTCTTTGCAAACCTTGCAATTTAATGGGAAAAGGTATAGTACATTTAAAATGAGTAAGGTTAAAATTTAATATTGGTGATGTACTGTGATGCACATGTACATGGATATGCATAAGTTTAAAATACGTGCATGTCGGCAGTATCACAGCATAATTACTTGTAATAGGTATTTAAGCCATAAAAAAGAGCATTATTTCCCAGACATGAAGCGAGCAAGCATGAATGTTTCTGAGAAGTTTTCTAATCCCTTGGAAAAAGTCGCCAAGCAGTCTGGGTGTGACTTTTTAAAACTCGTAAAAAATTAAGCTACCCATTCCAAAATTAGCTTAGTACTCCATTTGCATGAATTGTAACTTTTTGTGATGAAAGCTGCCGCCAGGTTCACACTTACCTTATACAGCAATTGGAGCACATGCTCTAAAAAATTAAAACAAGGATTACTACCACTCGAAACAACCCTTTTCCCATTTTTCCGCAAGTTTTTTTTTCTTTTTGTAATAACAACGGAATGCCACTCTGTCTCAGGCATAATTGTAAAATCCCTTCTTAAATATCCAAGTATGAGGTACAATTATTGCGTTTAGATTTTAGAAAAAGAAGGGGGAAAATCAGGAGGGGATTAAAAATCTGCTGTTAAAGTTGGAACACAGGGGGAAAACGATCTAGTTTACAAAACACAGTCGCTAGTAATAGGTACGTATAAGCCAATAGCAAATAAAAAGCCTTCAAATTGTGTCGCGTATGTGTGAAAACTAATTCACTTAAAACCTTGCCTTACTACCAACTAACTTACTTACCTCAACGAGCCAAGCCGATGTTCACTATATTAAAGGGAGAAAAAAGAAGCTCACCATCGCATCAGCCTTTCTAGATTGGAATAAGGGCTAAACTTTTTTGTGTAAAAGGCCAAGTAGGATCACGCTTCGTGCTATATACTACTGGGAAGGTACCTTATCCGTACTCGGCGTACTTCACGATGATATGCAGGTTTTCGTAAAACCCTGTAACAAAAGAAAAGAGTCACATAGAAAGGGGATTTATTGGCATCAGGCGGAGAGGAGAGGACCTACAACATATCACTCACTCATCATTTCCAACATCATCACATCATCCATCATAAACCCGCAAGAACCCTGGTTGAAGACAGCTAGCTCCACTCTTTTTCCGTGCATATGAGGTACACTTCATATATAGGAAAGCCAAGGGCTAAAGTGAAACACCAGCTCTTGTCTCATCATCCAATACATAACATTGTCGTTGACACTTTCCTCTGTCACTTACTTTAACGTCTTCGCCCTGAGAGGAACAACCTGCTCTCTTGAATGAAGGTACACTTTGTGGGAATATCAGATTGTGGGATTTTATTAACTGCTTGGTTAAATAAACAATCTCAACTCTCCCCTATTGTGACCACAGACTTATTATATGTGTTGTGTGACTTTTTGATACAAGTTGAACCACTGTTTATTACAGTTTTCGTGACAATTACATATTGTAGTTAAAATAACGCTTTGAGCTAGAGTGACATTTGTTAAGTATCAGAACATTTATTAACACTTGTCGACGAAATGGCGAACATACCAACGACGTGTTTTAGTATTTTCCCATTGATGAATGCATACTCGCGTTCCTCGTCCGAAGCATTAATTAAAGAGCTTCCAAGTGGTGTTGGTGGCAATAATGGTGGTAACAGTGTTTCATCGGCCGCAGGACGAACGTCGTTTACGATTGAAAGCATCCTTGGGTCGGGAAAAGCTAGTCCAAACCACAGTGAAAATAGTAGTTCTCCCGGGATTCCTACGGGGAAAACGGGAGGAGGCAATTCACAAAAGAATGTTAGGTTCCAACAACCCCTTACACAATAGCAGTAATAGTATTTCCGGAGGGAATTTAGCGTCTTTTCAACCCTTCCATTTTATGCACCACCCTGCATTCCATCTTCACAGCCCTCAAACAGCCGCAGAGTTTTTCGGTAAGTCCTCAAAATTAACTATCAGTATTTGTAGGTATTATCACAATACTAACTAGGAATTATGCATACGCATATTGACGCCAGAATCCTTCGAATTGCAATGAAAAAGAACATGTAGGTATTGCATATCAGCAGCAGCATTTTTAGATTGAACACGATACGATTTAGAAAAGGTCACTTCGCTCGCTAAAACTCCCCCGTGAATGAAGAATATATTATACGTGTTAGAGCACTGTCACATTTTATTGGCTTCTGCTGCCAGATTATGTAGCAATAATGCGGTATAAGTATTAAATATCGTGTTATCAAAAACCGTACTTATGATTTCACATACCACCACACCACCGACGACTACGACTATGTAGTACGAAACACCTCGACGACCTCGCCGTTGAAGGAAAATATTAATAATATAATGATATCAATACCTAATTCTGATTTCCCCTGTTCTCACTTGATCCTGTGCTTGTGTCGGAAATACGCTAATTACATTAAAACCTATGTTATAATATATATCCACAATACGTACATTGTACATATATTTTGAGTAGTACGTAGTACACCATTCATCTGATTCATCACTGCGCTGCGTTTTATTGATATGAATGAGAATAAGATTATGTCTTGGACTTTGTCCCGGATCTAGCATATATTCGGCATCCATGCTAACTGTGTCGTGGACAGTGAAGACTTACGGATGTCTACCTTTGTTTCCAAACTGATTCAATATTATCTTCTGTGTCAGGAAGAATTAAGATGAAGTCATGAAAATGCATCCAGCTCAAGCTGATGAGAGAAAAAGGGGATGGTAGTAATCGTAATGTAATAATCTGTCAGAACTGTCAAAATCAATTAATGAGTCAAATCTGGTTAGTATACAGTTTTCTTTGGTTTTGGCACCACCTAATCGGATTTCACCAACATTACTTTGGGTTATCACCCGCATGTGCTCAGTCAGTGGTTATTTAATGCTGCTATAAATGTCTGCCTCCTTGCGTGTGTGACTTGGGAGAGTGCTACCTGAAAACATGCGCATGCAATTCAAGTTAAATTACATTGTAATTTATTACTCCCAATAAGAGAAAATAAAATAGCTAATTAGCACCACATCAAGAGGATTACTTAAGAATGATATGGTTTTTAACATATTATATTTCACTCATATTCGTCTTTCAATTTATTTCCTCTTTGTAGCAGCTTACCCTGGTCTTTACGGACCATACTTTCCCTCTGGTCATCATCCCCTTGGCTCTTCTGCAGTTGCAGCAGCTGCCGCTGCTGCTGCGGCTCAATCACTTTTAGGGACAACCGGTTCAGTCACTCCCGGAGGAATGATCAGTGGACTTATTGGTAATGGCCCTGTACCAAAGCGAAAGCGACGACACAGGTAATAAAAACTCTTTTTTCTGGCAGACGGTCTCATTCTCTCATTCCATTTTACCATAAACTTCTATTATGCTAATACTCGGAAAATACAAGTAGTCCTTTTTTCTTCTGTAAGCAAATCACTTGTTGTAATCTCGTTAAATTTTCACACATTCGTATGAATTTCCCATGGTCTTCCCTTTGAGCACATTGCCGACAAGGCGAATCCGCAATTGTACAGCACAGCACACTTTAAAAGAGTAGATTTAAGCACAGCTTCCAAATTCATTTGGTGGTTAAAGCATTAATTCAATTCAGGAGAACCATATTGTACACACAAGTTGACCGAGATTTGTGTTCAAAATCCTTTACAACTGGTACCTGAGTTGGCACTTGTCAAGACAAATGGGTAGCTTGTGTGCTCAGGTTAAACGAAAGGCATCAATGCGCTGATAATTGTGCTGGAGGGAAGACAAATTCTGTTAATGCGGAAAGCAGTTAAGAGAAATTTTTAATGTACACCTCTGCTTCACCGTTTTATCTCCATGTCTGAAAATAAAATAGCTTACCAACTCAAAAAAAGGTACATTGTAGGAGTACGAGTATATGTTTATGTTATGTTTATACCTCCTAGTTTAATAAACGCTATATCATACGTGTTGTCCTTACTGTCATTATGCAGCACAGTCCATGTTACTAGTTCATGTGGAATGACTCTTAGGTTCCCTTTAGCAAAAAGATAGGGAAAAGTTTAGCCAAAGAAGATTTCGTTCTATTTTTGAAATACACTGTTGCCACTCTCTCATTCAGCAGATCCCAGCATAAAAGATATAATTCCAGTGTTACATTAGGGAAAGTAGAGCGTGCAAGCTTTTGTTATTCAAGTTGATTGTTTACTCGCCTCCAGTAAGTGCATTAGACCATGGGAGAGAAGGTTGGAGAACGTACGGGGGTCTACGAACTAGGTAGCAAGGTTATAGGATGATATTTCTCTATCCGAAAAATCTGAAATCGGGTAGAAACCTTTCCACATTCAGAATTCAGAATAAAACTCAGAGTTTAAAATCTTTTCGGAACAGATATACGGTTATCTTTAGGGTGACTTGTACACAATATTATGTGGTTTCCCCATCCCACGAAGCCTTTCTGATTTAAATAGGCTTCCACGTCCTGAAAAAATAATTCTCGAAAAAAAAACTCCCACTACCATACGATGTTATCAAGGCATATAAGCTTGCTCGGAGAAAGATAAACGAGAACACATTCTATTATTGTACAAGAAAAATTCATTTAAAAAATCAAATCCATATGAATGTGGGCATATTCGCTCAACAGTTTAGCCTTCATCCGAATTTGTTTGGATTTGGATCCGCATTGAATCCAGCAAATGTTCATCACCCTTCACTTACTTTCTCCTTAAGAAACCATCCCATTTATTTTTTACCATAAGCTTGGGTGGGTGGTTTTATCCTGGAAAATCATTTTACCTACTATATTGATGGTATACATACATAGAAAAATGCATTATTCATATAATAGGTCACATTACACCCATTCTGATTTCTTTCTACGTGGACTATATTCAGTGGTCGAGAGAGAGAGAGAGACAGGAAATTTGTGGAAACAGGATCCATCCGTTTTTAGTAGTAGCACAATATATATTATTAAGCATGGATTTATGGAATTCTCTTTTTATGCGGTTTCTCTTGAGCGGATCCACAAGTCGAATAACTTGGAAAGGCACTTACTAGTTTTCATGATTTATCTCATATTATGATTCCGTATGGGTTCTTTGCCTGCGGTATAAACTCGCCCCCGTTTTTTCTTTTTCGTTTTGGAAAACGGTTTGGTTTTGGTATTAAAATTACCCGAGGAAATGTTTTGTTTTGATTAGTAAGGGAAAATCATCCGTTTATTGACTTTGCGGAGAATTTTTTGAAAGACTGAGAGAGTGCTCCTACTTATTCAATATTTATGGCATTATTAAAAAATCTATGGGGTATAATGCATATGATAAATTGATTGAATTTTTTTTACAGAACAATCTTCACAGAGGATCAGTTGGAACAGCTGGAAGCTACCTTTGAGAAAACTCACTATCCTGATGTGGTGCTTCGAGAGCAATTGGCTTTAAAAACAGACTTGAAGGAGGAGCGTGTGGAAGTAAGTGAAACCTTTTGTGCCTTTTGACTCTGCTGAAATCTATTTCAAAGACTTTGCTTACTTGCTTCAAAAAGCTAATCTCTCTTCTCTTGCATATTTGCAAAAGCATGTCTCACAGGAAATTCTATCTCCCTACCTTCTTCATAATTTTGGCTTACAAGAAACTACAAAACCACTAAAAAATTCTATAAAATAAAACAAAATTCCCCATTGAAGCTTACGCTTACAGGGTTGATACGTTGTTGATGCAGGATCAAAATCATGAAATTGCGGTGGCTGATGATGATTCAACTTAATAAGAGTAATATGCAAGCTAAGCCTCCGAAAAAGTAGGGGAACGGACTTAATTAAGTGTGGGAATAATTTCCTAAGCACAAGCCGAGCTAGATGAGGATGATGGTTTTACAGGCTCTCCAGAGTTTTGATTCCCGACCGCTGTTGATACTCACTTGAGAATTTTTTCCCTTTCACATAATGAGAAAGTGTATGTGCTTATTCACTTAACCGACACGCATACATGGTTGGTATTATTCCCAGTTAGCATTTATTACTATGTGGCTGAATATCACCATAATGGACGTAGTCGGATCTACAAGTTATCCGTTGGGAAAACGAACAAAAATGAGTTAGATATATGGGATGGGAAGCGGATACATTCATTACTAGGTAAATACACAGACTTTTCCTTGTGAATCCGCTTTCGCCACACTGCTGCTGCTCCAGATTTTTTTTACGGTTTATATTTTGACGATATTAGAATACCACTGCGAGTTTTTGTTGTGACCATACTCTGATAGGTATAGCTAAACGTACGTACGTACGTTCATGCGTTTGACTGCAATGTAAAATCTCTTATATCCAGCCTGCCATGCATGCCACTCTCCCAGCTCACAGCGATTGTTTTCATAGCAAACAAAATTAACCGTAATAAAATGTCGAGACTTGAGTGGTAGCACTGGAAAAGGGAAGAAAGTGGGGGTATATACTATGTACACTTTTGGATGTTATGAAGACTAAAATCATATTAAGGACTCTAGCAAGAGTAGCCAGCAGATGATAGGGTAAAAACTAAAAACTACACGGTTTGCTTGCGGTATGGCTAGCCTTTTTTCATTTACTCTGCTCTAACCGTAATAGAATAATCTGTCAGCATAATATCTCGTTAGAAAAACAACTCTCGTCTGCTTATGCAAACAATTCCTATAAATTTTGATCGCTTTTTCTCCTCTCATTTCTAGATTCTAGGGCTCCGCTCAGCTCATACGGTTTGTAGAAAAAGTGGATGAAAATAATTCTCTGTGTGAATTCTTTTTGCTATCAGCTTTTCTCCTGCCAGTAGTAGCGTATGTGCATATATGTGTATGAGGAGCAGGGATTTGGGGAAACCCAAGAGGAGTGGATGCCCAGACAAAAATCCACTTTCCACTTCTAGGAAAAATAATAAGATATGATATGATAACCTTTCTCGAAATTATATTTTCGTTTCCAAAGTCTCTCTTTTTGCTTACTGGCTTGGCTGTTCTAATATGTGAATAAGCACACTTGGTTAGAGTAGATCCACCAACTTTCATCAAATTGAATTTTTGACAAATAATTACCGAATCCATTGTTAGTTTACTTAAACCCTTATGACTTTCAACGCATGAAAATGTCAATTCGATATCGTAACCGACTTTTAATAGCGTGAAAAAGGACGACCATTTTCTGAATTTATCACTCACGACGCTCCAACTTTGGAGGAAACTGAGATCTTTTCCCAGTGTAGATCTTATTTTCAGTTTAGACAGCTTCCTAGCCTTCTGTCCTTGATGGATCCCTTATCATGGTAATTTAATGATTTGGGAGAAAAGCTGCATAATAGGATCAGCCAAGCTGAAAATTATCGGAATCAGAGATACCAATTCACGTCTATTTGTGGGCTCTTTGGAGTTTCACGATTACATTGAGTTGCAATGCATTATGTGTTGAGGGAACAAAACAAGGAGTAACCACTTCACAACACAACACCACTTCTCAATCTTCACTACTCTGAATAGAACCATATTGTCTGGAATGGCCTTTTCCTGCCCCTCTCAAATTTATGAACGTAGGGGTGTCTCAAACACAGCTACTCGTAACTCGTAACCTTATACCCTGCCTTCTACTACTGCCAGCTTTACAACAACTCACCCTTTTTCTCTGGTATAAGGGAGTAGTTCTATATCCCACATAGCCCCATCCCATGGTGTTTGCGTGTGGTCCTCTTACACTATTTTATATATCACTCCTCTTTCCCTGAATTTTGGAGAGCGTGAGTATAATTGAATTTTGATTGAGTGGTTTGACTGAGCTTGATGGCTCCATTATCTCTGGATATCTAGGATGTATAAAGTGTTTTGACGGAGAGCTTTATGAGGTGTTGACAATATGATGACAAGAGCTATAAGATTTCCTGTTGGGCAAATCTCCAAATGAGTTTTAAGCAATATCATTCATAATATCATCTTCCTATGATTCTAGAGCACGAGATATACGAGAAAAGGGGTTTCATCATAACAGAATTTTAATAGCGTTCGTGGAATTTGCATAACACAAAGTCCAATCAACGATTAATTATTTCATGGATTTCATACATCATCATCATAACGTGTCACAGATTTCCTTGCATAATATTTTTAACTTGCATAATTAACGAGCATAACTCCCCGGGTATTTCACAATGTACATTCAGAATTAATAATTATCAATCTTCTGTTTACATTATATGGACGTTTAGAATCATTAGAGTGCTCCAGATGAGTAGAAATGTTAACGACTCTGGGTTAACGACTCCGGGCAGCCTGAGAACAGTGGAAATGTGTAGTTACTTTTGTAGGCACTGCCGAAGTATGGGACTCAATGATGACACATTAAATAGGAATACAAAACGCGACGAGCAAATATGTGGAATGAAAACGAAGAACGCGAATCAGCTCAACGACTCTTCTTGGGATGGTCTCATTAAAATTGATTTCGTAAAACCGTGAGCGTGTGATTCCAGTTGACAGGGTAAAATGATCAAAAGAAAGTTTGCCGAGTTATGAGCTCATTGAGCATTAATAAGTGTTCGAATAACGTGATGTATTGCATGGTATATCTGGTATTCGACTTATTACCTGTAAACAACATAACATTTCGTGCACTGTAAAACAAACGGATACCATGCTGTTGTTTGAACCGTTGCGAATAATATTATACCGTTGATCTTGTCGCGTAGTTGATGTCGCAAGAGGTAGAAACAAATAAACAAAATCGTTATATTATAGATAGCACACATTCATCATTCATACGTAACAGCAACGGACGAATATAATCTAGAAAGTTTGAAGTTGCAGGGAAAAATTCAATATATTAAAGTACATATAAACGGGAAAACAGGAAGAATTTCCAAATACAACGTAGGTCATGACTGACTAAATCAAAACATAGCTGGAACAAAGCAGAGCGTATATGCCAATTAAGTTAACCACATTACACGGCTCAAGAGGTTTAACATGGATCAAGATCAAAGAAAGGATCTCACGATCATCTTCAATATTTTTCATTGACAATGCATGTATGTACACAGTTCTGACTTTATTTATTGCTTTTTAGTCCCAATTCTACAAAATTTCCTAATGATACGAACGATACATACTTTGAACTATGCTTCACCGGCTTCCTAAAGGCTTAATAGCACTATTACCATTTCCCCTTTATCGATCATGCGATCATCATTCCTTTTCAAAAGATTTTTGTTTTAATCATGTCACTTTTACTCCATTTTCACACACACACACACAGTAGCTACGTGTGTCACTGTCTGCGATAGCGAAAAAATATCGAAATAAACTTGTCAATAAACATGAATGCACCTAACCGACTTCTTTCCTTCTTCTGTTTCATTAGGTCTGGTTTAAAAATCGTCGTGCAAAGTGGCGCAAACAGAAGCGAGAAGAGCAAGAGAGACTTCGGAGGTTGCAAGAGGAATCCGAATTGAAGTCAACCCTTCCACAATCAAAGTACCCTTCAGCAAATACCCCTCCCGTGGGTCTCTCTGGTCTTCATGTAACTCACCACCACCATCATCCTGGTTTATTGTCAAGTCCTGCAACTGCGAATTTGTTGTCAATGAGCCCCAACGATGGCTGTCCTTTAAGTCCCCTCAGTCCTGGATCTAATGTCAGTCCATACTCCTCAGAGAGAGGGAGAAAGCGTAAATGCCCATCCTTGGATCACCCGAATAACAACAATGAGCACAGTTCCGACGGATTTTCTGACGATTTAAGTGACTAACATAATTCTACCCAGTAAAAAATCATAACCATAATAGTTAAATAACCTAACCTGTTAAGACGTGCTCATCCCAATTATATTACACATTCCAAAGCACAATCGCTCTCGAAATGTAAATCACGCAACAGTCTAATCTTGATCGTAAGTCACGATTTTTCAAATCCAGTCAAACGATCTGTGTACTCTGCACGTCTTACATAGATGGTAATACAATGTTTAGGACTTTAACCAGTTCAATTTATAAAAAAAACTAGTGTAAATAATCTTGTATCTATTAACTAATTATTATAATTTGTAAATGCACTGTAAAAAAACTACCGTGAAGGTAAAGCATTACTGTTTAGGTATGATATACTACTACCTATATTATGTGTGTAATGTGTAATACTAAATTCGCATTCCGTGTTTTAACTTAATTGTTGTTATTATTGTAGTCAGACAGAATATTATTTATTATTTCAAATTATACAACAATCCAATGAATAAATCATGGCAAATGTAATACCAATAAACTACTGATTTCGCTACAAGTGTCACAGGTTCAATACTCGCTTTATAAGAATTTGAACAATTTCGAAATATATACATCCATATAACTTTTACCCTTTCAGAGTCAGAGTGTGTAACCCTATCCATCCATACACTAATTGCGATTTGCGATAGACGAGTTGCACATATGCCACACACGTATATGTGCAATGATGCATCCTCATCATTTTCGTTATTTGTCTTGTAGTGGAGTGACAAGATGCTATTTTGTGAGCTGAAATTTTGTTTGCTTATTTGGGTACGTGTGTCTTTCAGTTGTGGTTTGGGGTTGGGGTGTAAAAGGTGTGAAATACCCTTGTCGTCGTGGTAGGTTGTTATTAGTTCTGTCGAAGTTATTATGATATGAGTGTCCACATGTTCTTGTTTCAACTCTGACTTTTCAAGTCAAGTCCTTAAAATAAAGGATTAGCGCAGTCCATATATGCTTACTTACCTACATTTTATTACGAGTTTTGTTTTGGGGTCTACCTAACATCACCTTGATGTCCGACCTAATACGTGTCATCTTATAATCGCACATGCTGAAGTATTTGGGAACGCTCTTCACTGTAAACCAGTTTCGTGTACCCGAGGGTCTAGTTTTGGGTAAGAGTTGTGTACTGTTGAACGGTAGTGACACATTTTAGAATCGTTGGAACGTGATTCTGTGCAAATACACAAGTCAACTTTCACAGCTTAAATTTCATTTTTCTTGTCCAGGTGTGAATTGAAAGCGTCTTGTTACTCTGTAAACAAAATTACTCCCAATTCCAGTTGCTCGCCAGTTAATCATCATCATTTTTGTAAAACGGTAAACCCACCGTATTAGTGGATTTTTTCTCGTTCCATGCATCTAAAGCGTTGATGAAACATAAAATCGTAAAGCTCCTACAATGCCTGTTGTGAAAACGAGAAAAGGCGGGTGGGGTGATATACATTGAGTACCCGTTGATGACGTGTTTGACAAACTAGAGATCAAATGTCAGTGTGGTCCACACGACATCCACCACTTTACTTGAACTCTTGGGTTACCAGCTCCTGCTCCATTGGTTTCCCAATTTATATTTTTTTTCAGTTTCAGTGTTTTTTTCATATACTTATATTGTTTGATTGATCACAATCCCCACACGTACACGTCTAAGACTTTTTATCAGTTTAATTTCACGCCGAATTGAACAGAAAGGCTGCTCATTGTGTTTACTTCCTTCCGCCCATTCGTACATAAATGAGGCAGGCAATGCTGATATGCCTGCATGTCACCCATTTATTGGCGTACGTCGTCGGTTGCGTCGAGTCAACCCATGCAAACTGCCCTGTTCTCCTAATGTAATAATCTGATATAGGCGAGATACAATTAAAGAGAAAGGAAACACGATATCTCTTAAGTGACCAGTCACCTAACAAACCTTATTTTCCGTTTAGTTACATCACGAAGCATTTATTTCTATTCTGTTACGGGACATCCTTTAGGATACCTACTTTCCGGTAAAACTCATCCTTGTAACGCGATATGGGGCAACGGCAGACTGTTTATTTTGTGGAATGCCCATGACACCACGATCTTTTCTGGAAGTTTATGCGTTTAGTTCAGAGCTTACCAGTAGATTTTTCACTGATACGGTCATCCATTAAATGTAAACGAGATGAGCTTTCGCGGTGATGAAAGAACTTTTTTTCAAAGGTTTCTTCTATCAGCAAACTTTACGTACGTACAGTACATGGGATGAAACAGGGTAAAAAGGCGAGCCGTAATGTGACATTTTATCTCCTGAAGCCATAAAGGAACTTATTACTTATTTGATTCAGACGACAAAAGAAGTTTCAAGTCCCGGCTGACTCCACTGTTGACTCAACAATCAGGTCGCTTTTAGGAAGCATGATGATATCAATGCAATGGCGAAAGCAGCCAGAAGAGAGAAGAGAGAAACGTTAAGAAATCCAGTTTACATGTACATATTGAATTTTCTGTTCATGGAATCGCCCGCAAAAGATCACTCCTGTGGATCTGGCGTCTTCATAGAAAACCTGGAACCAGAGACCCAACATGCGATGACCGCGATGTCAACGTACTACATACATATGCCTCTCTCTCTCTCTAGCCTTTTCTGTAGCTTTTAATGCAAGGAGACAAGGGGTAGTTGTGGCTAGGGGGTTAAAAAATTAAACATAATCAAATCCTTTGGGTAGCCGTAAAACTAGTGAAAAGTAACTAAAAAGTTTTGTATCGTTTTGTCCTGTCGCAATAAAATCCACTACGCGGATACAAAGAGCTGTGAAAGAAAGCTTGAAACAAAGAAAGCCTGCCCTGCAGGCTAATATTTAATGTATCTGAGTGCTCTCAGCTACACGGATTCTGTAAGAGAAGGCACGAGGAGCGAAATACGTTTTGTTTGCTCTGACTACCTATATCTGTCCTGGAGGCAATGAACCGAGAGACTTTGTCCACGGCATTTTATTATCCAAAAGGAAGGAAGGCATTCTTGTTGGAGTTTGTGCAGGGAACCCGACAAAACCACTCCGAATTAGTAGCTCTCGTCTCGTGGAATCCAGAAAGGTAATATGAAATCAGCCTGTGTGTATACAGGCTGAGTTTGGATACAAAAAAAGTTGCCAACTGTCTTCCAAGAATTTACTACTGGTAAAGCTGTAACTAACTCGTAGAAGGGAAAATAATACGTGCCATGCTCCCGGCATTAAATTCCCAATGGTCAACTACTTTTTGTCTTTAAAAGAACTGGTAAATGAATGAGTGAAATATTTATCATTACGGACTTTGATAAAAGGAAGGAAGGCATTCTTGTTGGAGTTTGTGCAGGGAACCCGACAAAACCACTCCGAATTAGTAGCTCTCGTCTCGTGGAATCCAGAAAGGTAATATAAAATCAGCCTCTGTGTGTTTACAGGCTGAGTTTGGATACAAAAAAAGTTGCCAACTGTCTTCCAAGAATTTACTACTGGTAAAGCTGTAACTAACTCGTAGAAGGGAAAATAATACTTGCCATGCTCCCGGCATTAAATTCCCAATGGTCAACTACTTTTTGTCTTTAAAAGAACTGGTAAATGAATGAGTGAAATATTTATCATTACGGACTTTGACATTCGTGCTTACCGATGACGTTGTTACTACTTACGCTAGGGTGCCATACTCAGCCCACCAGCCGTCGAGAAGGAAGGTTTTAGCAAACAACATTTATTTTATTTTTCCGAAAAAAAGTTTATTCATATTTTCCAGAAAACTAAATATGCTTGCTTTATTTTCTCGAATTTTGAGGTCAATTTAGACCTTAACAAAACTATTAAAACTGTTCTAAAGTTTGGAAGAATACTTAGGATTATGAGCTGTTTAGATCACGTTTAGATGGATAAATTCTTACACGGTGCGATGGGTACGATCGAATACGCAGAAGCCTCGTCGCAGATAGATTAAATGGTCTGACATGAGCTATAACGGATTGGTAAGTAGCGAACTACCGACGTTAGTTGATTCTTGGATCAGAAACGGAGCAAGGTGGACATTATGCTGTTAGTGATGGGGAGTGGGTAACATGAGAAATTAAATCAATTTGGTGAGCTTTTAGATATGCATGTGGTTTTGTATTTTTACATCATGTTCTACGGTAAAGGATGAGCTCTGCGCTGTCTCATCAACCCCAGTCCCGATCTGTCACAAAAAAACCGTCCCGACGACCTCGTGCATTTTCACGTCTTTCGTTTTCACCCCAGTTTTGTTTTTTGAAAAGGAGATTTTGACGCGTCATACACCACCGTAATACATTACATTGGAAAACCTTGAAGCACCTGCTTTTCAATTTTCCAACTTTTATGGTGTAAATAATAGAGTTTATATGAATCAATTGTGTATTTATGCAACCCAGAGTATTCAAATTCTGGAAAAAAAAATTACGAACCTCTATACAATGCGTAGGTAGGAGGACCATATGCATGAAAAAGTTTGAATACAATTACACATAAAAAAGATTGTAATCGATCGTGGTGTGATGTGATGTTGTTATGAACTTTTTTTTTCCTTTGCCATTATTGTGTTGTTGGGCTGTTGGGGTATATATTGATGAAATCACTTGAACCGAATTCGGAGGATATTGAAGAAGCTTTAGAATTTAGCAAGCGTCTTTCTACTAATTTCCGCTTAGTTTTCCCCACTTTTTTTCCGTCGTCTCTCAAACTCTCAAATCGTGACAAATGTTGTAACATTTGGTTCTGACACAATAAACGAAGCTTTGAAAATGTGAATGTGCGCATTGTCATTGTTTCCCAGTTCAATGATTCGATTCAACGGATATGTCAGCGTTGTTAGATGTACTACGCATATATATACGATACAGATATACGAAAAATACAAGTTTACATATTTTTTGGATTGCAGTAAATAGAACAAGTTTACGAACACTTGAAAGGTTTCCAGCATCAGGAAAGTAACTTGATGCTGCCATTATACACTCAGAAGCTTATTATTATTTTCTTCTCACAATAAGGACCATGATGATATTTACGTAAGCCTCAAGTCGCTTTTCAGAAAGCCCTTTATTCCCCCATGTAGAAAAACGTATCGACTCGAGAATAGAATTACGCAATTTTGTCAACTTTTTCACAAGTCTTTCCCAACACTTTTTATTTTAATGTTCGCATTCGTAATATGGATGTTTTCAAGCTTATTACAATTACATGGCAGTATGGCAGGCTGCATAATATCCGTGGCTATTCCACCAGAACTAGAAATGTAGTTGATGCGTATTATTGCGTTGTGCTCAACGTTCTTACAATTAGAAAACAGAGCATGCTTTGCGGACTTTGATATTATCATTAAAGCCTTAAAAGTCCTTGAGTAGTCATAAAAGTCAGAGATGAAAACCATGTAGATTTCCATATGCCACATTTTTAAATGCTTCTCTATTCTATTTGCTGATGGGTTGATTCAAAATTACTTGTTTTGTTAATTTCTAATCAAATTGGGCTAATTAAACCTTCAGTGCTAACACCTCCTAAAAGCTAGTTAGTTTCCTCCTAAATATAATGAATACTCAAGGAAACTACATTTACAGACTACATCTGCCTTGCATATAATTAAAATATTATTATGAGTAGGTGTTTGGACGTGATCTTATAATCGTCCGTTTCACCCGTTTTGTTGATTGATAAAATGACCATGATATAAGATATAATCATGCTCCACTAAAAAGCCCCACCCAATGAAACAAAACCTGACAAAGGATGACAGGAAAAGGAGCGATATTCATTTTCCGTAAAATTTATCAGATGAAATGAACACCTTTTCAGTGGCAACCGTCAAGTCATATCTGATACAACCTTATCCGACTTGTATCTTTCCACAGAGTAATCCGAAATGTACATCTAACGAAGGCTCGGGGGATCCCATTGCTTTCCGATTGACTAGATTAGTAGGAAAACTTACTGTGAATGATTTTTACAATTTGTCCATTCAACGATACACAAAGATGTTAACAGTAAAAGGGCACCTTCCAGATTCTATCTCCTTCCCATCTCATCATCATCATTCTATCTTTTGATCTCCCTGATAATAATGATGATCCAACATGCTTCTTAACCTATCCACAAGATCATCCTCACGTTATCTATCTTCTTGACAATCTTCCTTGTAAACATTTCGGAACTTCGGAAGTAAATAGTATTGTCGGCATCTCTGTAAAAATTGAATTGTGCACACACTTAATAAAACAAAATCATACAACAAGAAAGAAAACGCTTGTCAAGAGACCACAGAAGGGCGCGGGTATAGGTTTCCCATTGTACACAAGTCTTTCAGGTTGTGCCGTTATATTGCCTCCACCGACGAAGACGAATAAAAGCAAATAAATGAATTGCCTTTGTTACAAGGGATAGAGCACGGAATCGAGTAAATTTTGTGAACAAAAGCCAACTAATCTTGCTGATTATTTGAATGACATTAAGATACTTTCCTTCTTTGCAGAATGCCGAAAGTGTATATAAGACACAAGGTGGATGGACATCGCAGGAGATGGGAATGAACCAAATAAGTTGCCCGTGGTGCTTGGTATAACACATTTGAAGATGCTTGCTCTGGTGGAAAATTGGATTCTAGGCGTACCCTTAGAGTGCTCGAAAATGAAAATGAGAAAGGCAGCTTTTCCTATTATGTCGTATTTAAACTTTCCTGTCAATGCGGATGAATTTCAACAAGTTTTTTCCGCAACAGTGATCACAGGGCAGAGGCCCCCTTTTAGCTACATTTGTGTCACTTATATGTCGTATGCGGCAGTCGTGTCGTAAAACAAGCGAGAAGACTACATACTCTCGCCGCAAAGCAGGTTCGTAGAGGGTGTCGTTCGTGTATTATTGACCAATGATAAATATTTATAGACAAATTATATAAACATGTCCGCACTTTTATTAATTAGTAACACGAATTATTTTATACATTTCCTGCGTTTCTGCCCCACGACTTTGAAGAATTTTGTAAGGATTGTAAGCTTACGATTAGAGTTTGGTGTGTGTGTGATGAAGCAGTCGAGTACGAAGGTATCCTTATTAACAAACATAAGTGAGAAATTTGATTAGCAGGAAAGGACCTTTCAGACTTTTTATTCGCATACCGTTTTGTTCAGCAATCAAATTGTACTCGCTTTCAGGATGAAATGCTAGGGAGAATGCTTTTTGTATATTTACCTATATGAGTTCACTACAGCGCTTAGCTATTACGTAGTTTCCCTACTGCTATAAGAATTGAGCGATTACATGAATGAAAACGAGCAGGACCACCCATCGCACCTCACTTGGGATGTTTTTACGTAACCTCTAACACTGATCATTGGGAAAAATATTCTAAGGATAATATACAGATGCACGAGAAAGGACTGCTTACATGAAAAAAGAATGTTATTTCATTTGGGTCAACTGGGTCATACGTATTAAATTGTTTGAGAAATTTGTATGCACGCATATAGCTGGATTAACTAGATACTTTATGTGTCTCAAGGATTTGTAAAGTGTTAACGTGTGTTCATGATTTCATGTATTACAACTGTAAATAACAGGATCACTGCTAGAGTAATTTTTACCAAAAACTTCCCATTTTTCGGTCTTTGTCCGTTGATATCTTGTGCTCAATTGAAAAAAAACTGCAATAGTTCAGGCAGGTCATAATCGTAGCTATGAAAGCTATCTCAATTCGATATGCATATCAATGAATTCAGGTACATTTATTTACATGATGATTAAGATTTGAGTACATCGCTGTAATTCATTTAATATGGCAGTTTCAAAGAAGCCGACATCCAGATGTGACAAGTCTGTTACGGAATGACAAAGAGTAAGAAGAATGGGATGCTCTCTATCATTTGCTATTTACTGGGCTTCACTGTCATCACAAACACAAATCGATACTTTGTACTCTGACAAATTTTTGGAAGTAGGATCAGAGTAGAAGGTGCATTCAATGCGTGTATGTTTACGATGTGTTTCCGTACATTCTCGTACAACACAACATTTTTGGATTTGTTCATGTCAGCTATCCGCTATCTAATGACATGATATGAGTATATAAAGTGAAACATTTTGTCAAAGCCATATAACCGGTTGCTTCAATCATGCATTTTACATATGTATTTTCCTACTGGTCTACGGGGAAATCCTTGTCTTTGGTACATAAGAACTCCCTGCTCCATTAAATGTAATTTACACCACGCACGGATGCGGTATATTTAGCCAAGTATGTGCCTGCACGCCTTGTTAACGTGTGGTGCAAAAATGATACTAACCCACATAATTTAGTTTATTACAACTTGAAACAACCACGAATCAAATAAACCTTGACCAAACAACATAATATAAGACTCTTTTCGGTCGGCGTGATCACTTCTGGTTTCGCGTCATTACACATGTAATGTTGTTGAGAATTAGTCGAAAAGCCCACCCACTCCCAGAAGTAATAAATTCCATCAACTCGGAAAACGAGTATTTCCAAATGTACACATGAATTTAGGCCAATTCGACAATAAAATATTATATATGTATCCGTATCTCCAGTCTCCAACCGTTCTCGAGTCTTTTTATTCCAAGAGGAAAATTAAATGCAAATCTGTAGAGCCTTCAATTAACCCCTAAAATATCCGGTAATCCATACGCATTCACATACTCACACATCAACATCACAGCGCATTCACCGTAAAAAGAAAGTGCATTGTGTAAAAGTTGTTGATCCTGATTGATCCTCATGTTTTTTATATTCTTCTGCTTGCTCCTAGTACTACAAAATGTTGCTCCCCATCCTTGCTCGCCTTCATCATGGAACAGCAAGGGTGGTCCAACGATCCGTACCATGGCCATACAGAAAGTCTTATTCATCCCTTTATTCATCTGAAAAAGCAGCCTTTCCAAACAACTGCATCCTCATGAGAGTGACTGGAGTAAAGTAGCAGTCAACTAAGGGAGTTTGTAAAACCTCCCTGAATGAAACGAGGGCGAATGAATGCAGAATAATAAAAGCTTACAATGTTTGTGTGTAATATTGGCTATTGTGGAGGATTTACACAACATGCCTTTTCTTGTATTTGTATTATTAATGTTTTTATCATCATCATCATCACAAGCAAGCCTTCGTGTTCCTATTAAAAGTATAGGGAATAAACATGAATAGAGAATAGATGTAAGTACACTCTGTGTGTGCTATTGAACCCTGTAAATAACGACCTAATCACGAGATGCGTCCAGGTTTTCACTTACCTATTTTGTACGTAATCCCAAATCCAACCCCTCCTTTTACACGCATACCAATTTCTACTGCTTTGTCGACTAACAAGAACTTTGAATAGTACATCTGGGACGTGTGAGTCTTGCTGAATATTAATAACAATGAATGAACGACTTGGTTTGTGAATTCTGATTCCAACATCTCATAAACTCATGTAGTTCAGTCAACGAAAATTTGAAAAATTAAAATTCCAACATATTTGAAACGGGATATTTTGATTTGTAACTTTGTAGTTGTAGTTAGTTTGTAGTATGTTAACAAATTCGACTCGATTTGCATATTCCCCCATTACCTCATATTAACAATGGATTCAAGCGAGTACCTTACTATGTAAATAACATGTGCTAATAAAGTATTAGGCAACGGATGACTTTTTACTCATCGTCCTGTGCCAACCTCCATTTACGAATGACAACGGGAAAATTTACTCGTCTGCTAAACCAAAACATCTGTCTTCTAAAAATGTGGGCAACTCATCAGTTCTCAGCGAGACTCATGTCATGTCACATGGAATGGAATAAATCGCGGCTTGAGAAATCCCGAAAATGGAACATAGGGTAGATTTTCAATATTTTATCCGGATGATAATAGTAATACGTTTCGTGATGTTGGAGCTTTATTCCCTCGCAGCGTATTACAACCTTTGGCCCAGTCCTTGGAACTAAATCGAACACACACATGCAAGGGATTTATTATAAATCTTTTTGTCACGACCACGGGTTAGCTAGGGATAAGCTGCCCCTTTTAATCTCACCTTATGTGATTAAGTCAAGCCATGCATGAGGATTAACGACTGGTCTTGGTCTCTCCACCACCATTCCCATCCTTGTCGGACCCGGCCTGCCTGGACCCTTGCTTCTTCCAATGTCGCAACTTTTTAACTAGGAAACCACCAACTTCCCTTGCTTGATTCCCCATGCAAAGTGCGAGTAAGTAAATGGCTCATCATTAATTAATTAATCACACATCAAAACCGCTGAGATTTATCCATTCGATATTTTAGGGCATAGTAAAAATAACTGATTGCTATACAGCATCAAAGTTTAAAATATTTATCTACTTTTTGACAGTGCGTGGCATGTACTGCCATGTCATATCTGAACCATTTCTTTTACTTCTTTGATAAATTACAACATTCTAATTCCGTGATACGTGCACTCAATATGACCATGATAATGCCATTGCATCAAATCCACACTTTGACTTCAAGCAGCCACGTCTCGTTGCGGTAATCTATTGAACACCTACGCTATGAGGAGACCTACTTTAGTTTTTACACTTCACAAAGTAGTAACCTCTTTTGCTGATCATCAAGGATTATGCAAGGCACTAGCTAGCCATCGTCTACAAACCAGCGGTCCCGATTGCGCTTTGCATTCGCCTTTATCAACATTATTATGACCCCGTTGTCACTGAGACAAACCCCATTAACAACATTCTAAAATTACATGTTGTATTCAAAAATGAGATTTTAACAAGGTTGAGTACATGCCGTTTTCACTCAATGAAATCATATTTCAGTCGGAGGACATTCTTTTTTCATACAAGCATCAAACATAATATTACTAACCTTGGCCCAATCCTATCCACCCAGCTTGCTCGTGAATGTCAGGAAAACGGCAAAGCTGAACCGGAAAGAATAAAAGACTGAGAAAGAAAAATAGCTGCCTATCTCTCCCACTCTCCTGCAAGCCAATCCCTGCCATCCGTCGGTACTCTTGAAAACTGGATGCTATTCAGAAGACAGACTGGTAGGTAGAGTAACAATATGGCAGTTCATGGTCTTCCCGAAATGCCATGTGGCCCAATTCTGGAGCTCCATGGGCAGAGGAAACGCTTCCATATTCCATACGGTTTGAAAGCACTAATTGAAGATATGACACGAGAGGTACTTCGTGTTCAACCGGAAAACATTTATGAATTTTTGGCGACGTTCATGGAAGCACGTCTTCAAAAAAGATATGACGAGGAAGCAAAGAAAAGCAAACGAAAAAGCTGGGAGAATCATAGATGGTGCGTTACATGAATCTCAGTCCTTTCTGCTATTATTTAGTCCCAATTCGTTCATCTCATTAATAATATTACTCGTTTTAGGAGTTGGGAGGGACCTTCCGTTTTGGAACCGGAAGAGCTTACAGAATTCCTGGAAACATTTCACACGCCCGTTGGTGAAGCAAATCACCACGCTGTTGTAATTCAGGTAATTTTTGCTTAACAATAATGTACATATTTTAGTGGAAGTTTTTATGATGCACCATAGCACATATTTCTTGACTGGCACACAGGCTGCTTTCCGAGGTTATCAGGCAAGAAAGAAGGTCAAAGATCTGAAAAAGAGTCACGATGAAGAAGGTAATTACACAAAAGGAGATTTTCACTATACGACTGATTGATTCATTTAAAAATCAAATTGTTTTTAAATAAATAAATAGTTAGGAAATCTCTTGAGCTTGAAGCGAAACGCAAATCTCAGGCGGAATCCGAGGAAGGGGTAAAAAATCAAAGCTATCATCCAAGATTATTGTTAAGTATGTAGTTTTATCTTATTGCAATGACTTTTGCGTGTACAGGAACGAGCAAAGAGAGATTCGAAGGGTTCAAGTGAGGGTGGCACTAGAAGACGAACACGTTAGTTGTATCAGACATTTTTGGTTGATGGAATTGAGGAGATTTGTACTAATTGTACTGAGAATGACTAATTGTAATTTACAAAATTGTTTTGTGTAGTTGATATTACTGACGAAAATGCGACCGTGGAAGAGCAGAAAGCCGCCGTGACTATTCAGGTTTTTAAAAATAACGCGAGCCGTAAACAAGTTTTACAATTAATCTTTGGCTTTATGCCTTTAATATATCACTCTTTTTCTTTCTCCTTTCAGGCTGCATTTAAAGGGATGCATGCTCGTAAGCTTGTGAAAGAAATGCGTGATGGTATGATGTAATATAATCCTATATCCGACCATTTGAAATTAACTAAAATTGTTTCATGTCAATATTTTAATGCTACTAACTTCATTCATGAGCAGCACGCAACTCACATGACCACGAAGAAGGAGGCGAAAAGCGACCAAGTCAGGAGGCAGATCAGGAGGCCAAGCGACCTAGTCAGGCAACTGACAAGGAAACAAAGCGACCAAGTCAGGTAGCGGACCAGGAAACCAAGCGACCGAGTCAAGCAACGGACCAGGACACAAAGCGACCAAGTCAGGCAACGGATCAGGAAACAAAGCGACCGAGCCAGGTGAACGATCAGGAAACAAAGGCTGACAAGGATCAGCAACCGCCTGCTGAGGAACCTCCTCCGCTGACATCAGAGGTGCAAGGAGATCAAGCAGAAACAACTACTTCTCCACCGACTGAAGCGCAAGTCCCACCGGTCGGGGAAACCGGGGATCAGCAAGAATCCAAACAAAATGAATCTGAATCTGCACCTCCGAATGAAAATCAAGCACAACCTGTGGCTTAGGGAGCAGGCGAAGACGAACGTTCAATGTCGTAATATCATATCGCGTTTCTTAATTTGCTGTTTGACCAACTCATTAGATATGTATTAACAATCTATAAATACCTAGATGCATTTTGATCATGATAGGCGGAATAATAAAGTAGTAGCAAGCACTACCCTTTATCACCCTGCATCCCATACAGATGAGGGTGAAACGATAGATCCTAAAAACAAGCTGATAGTCTTTGCTGTTCATAAGCACTTATCATAGCAATGGCTTGAGTTATTTAATGCGCAGTTGACTGCAATGCCATAATATGCTGATATAATAATGTTGATACATGTGTAATAAGAGGCGACCGGAGAGGAGAGAAAAACAAATCTAAACATGTGGGTTCGTATAAGAAACGTCGGTTATTATGCATTCTATACAAAATAATAATAAATCGCTCACAAGTTTTCGCAAAAAACGCTTTGCATGCAGGCTCATGTAAAATATGCACGGCAATTTCAAAGCATCATGTCATGTCACTGATATTTTATTATCAATTTTAGACGGCAATGCAAACTATTCCAACGCGAAAAAGTAGTTATCACAATGAATATTTTTATTTGCGTCTTGAAAAAATAAACAAACTGAATCTGAACTACACAAAAATATACCGTGCTTGGTACGCTGTGTTTGCACCCTGTTTTTAGTAGAAGAGTGTCATGTAGCCAAGAATATAAGCAAAAAACCTGCACCGCTCCACACGCTCTGCTTCACGCCTCCATGCATGACGATAGACGCGATATGACTGTATGACTGAAAGACGAATATTAGAGAAGCGAACACTTGTGGTCATAAATATTTAAAAAGGCTCGTCATAAAGCGATAATTTAAAGGAAAGGCATAAGCACAGGGCGCATCATTAAAAACGAAATGGAATAAATGTTCAACAGAGGGGCTTAAAATAGACTGTGATGCTAATGCTAAAAGTTTCACAAACTAAAAATTATATTTAACACTTTCAAAGTCAAAGTCAAACGCCTACTGTCCTTCATGGACAAGTTTCATGGGGTTTTCACAACTTAAAGTTTTCAATCTGAATTTGTTATTTTTTCTGCTACTACGAGGCATTTAAATTGGCAAATTTTGAATGAGAATATTCATTAGAAGACGGGATCTAACATCTTCATTAAGCCAGAAACACACGCTTTGCATGCTCATATCAAAGGTAGTAAATACTAATGTCATATATTGACAAAAAAGTAGCTTCGTACGTAACGTTTCCAACTGACTGTACAAAAAATCTGATCAAATATTAACTACGTGAACCATACAAATATTTATGAAGCTCGTTTATGCTAAAAACACGCGGCTGTAATGTCTGACGCCAGTCCAGAGTACACAACATTTTGACAGAGTGCCTGAGGATATTTTGGACGGTTGAAAAACAACAGTATATGTAATACTAAATCTTATTTTGTTGATACTTTGTTTGTAAATCTTCGTCATGTGCATGTCTAAATGTCGAGTCAGGAATCAGTCAGAATCATGGTGATGTGTCTACTAAAAGAAATAATGAAAGTACAGATGAAATACAAACGACTTTACCATATAAGCTGCATTATTGTGGATATTACTTCTGGTATATCAGTATCAGGTCATGATTTTCATAGTTTGTTGCATGTTGTACATATAGTATATAGACAGGTAATATAGTTGTCCACTTATACAGCAGTACCAGAGTTAAGCTTATGATGGAAGTGTTTTTATCTCAAGCACATTGTGTAATAAAAATAAAAATAAAATTGTTCTATATTTAGCTGAAAGGTCAATTCTCGCAGCCATTTAAGACAAAAATAGCCACTCGTTTGAATCTATTTTGCGCTTATTGCAAGTATTATTCTCTGCTATGTGGATCACATCATGTGGTCATCTGTATGCTAATTGGTTTGTAACAAACATTTCGTCTGCTGGT
>JAANSN010001863.1:0-28853 GCA_036850665.1 Dicranocentrus wangi | reverse complement strand
TAATGGGATAAAAAGACATTCAACTTTCCATATTTACTATTCATGACGCTGGTTATTTTCTGGGTAGAAATGTATTTAACCTTTTTCATCCTGTTGTATTCTGTTGTGGAGAAAGTGCGGCTTTGCCGTTTCACATTTTTACTGGAATAGCGCGGTTGCGGTCCTTCAGAATAATAAGCATTCAGTCGGTGGTTTCCACCCTAGCTACTTACACCAGCATTTTTTGTGGACTAATCACGTTTGAGTCACGCACGGATGTTTCGTCATTCGCTCAAAGCAAAACTCACTGCATTACATCAGTGAGCAGGAAGGACTTCCAAAGGCACTCAATATTAGGAACGGGCTGTACAAAAAAAACACTGCAGTTTTACTCTCTGATGGAAAAACGGAAGTGTATATGGAATGGACCCAGTGTGGTGTATAGTCATAAACAGAATATCATAACCCGAGTCCAAATCATTGCTTCGTCCTACCCTGCTAAAAGTCGGGCGATGTAGAGCAGACAGCGCTTAATGGATATTATTATGTATTGTTCTGTCTATCATGAAAGTTTATTAAAGGAATCCTTTTTCTCGTTTTTGCTCCTTTTCGCTTGCTGCGGACCACTTTACTGGGATACATGAAAAAAATCGGCATGGTTGTGGATACATTTCCTGTGCATTTGAAGGTAACGGCTGAGTCTATAAATTTCTATTAAAGTTCAAAAGCATTTCCACGATGAGCAGAGGTTCTATCGACATGATGAATTCGAATTTGTCGGAATCCCCTAAACCGTTTTGAGTTGAGAGAGTAATGCCATTGCGGCAATTGCCTTAGCTAAATAAAACACTTTTTCGTTGGACAAAACTCAACCGAAGGTTGTGTGAAACGTCATTAAAATATTAAAATGGACTTGTTTATGACGAACTTGCCGGATTTTTAATGGAGCATTTATAATGGTTATATGGCATCGGGTCGGGCATAATTGACTACATGACGCATTCAGCCAACACGACTGTGAATTTTATGGTGCTGTTGATAAGAGTAGTCCACTATCAATGAGACTATTGTATCTTAAAGATCACGCGATTTCACTCACATAATATATGTTTGGTTCACTCGCTCTTGCTCACATACAAATATGTTGTTAGCATGTAAGTAAGCAGTAGTAACGTCGCGTCGGCTGCATTGACACTAGTAAAGAGTACTAGATACACAGGCTAAGGCGACAGGTTATCATGCAACTCTGCGTCATGAAATTAAATCAAAACTAAAACAAATATCCATCCAGGTAACGTCAATTCCGTCCGCATCAGCATGCTTTTAGCATTAGTTCACTCCTACAGAACGGAACAATTATTATTTCGGCGAGCTCAGCTCACCGTCAGGCAAGCTGAAACGATCTAATCTGACAAACACTAAAAAATTCTACTATTATAATCACTAGGCAAGCAGCTAGCTCCTGAAGCTAGTTTCGTTTGTTCTCTATTCATGTTTCATGCAACTGAACAAGTGAGATAGATCACGTGAAATGAGGATCGTGCTAGAGTGTGGACTTTTTGTCAAAGAAATATACGCTCCCCATCCGATCCCCCTAACAATAGACGCGAAAGTAGGCCTGCTTCATATTAATCTACCCGTAAAAAGTTTTGCCCTGTTCGCTCATGACTTATTATTATTAAGTTTCATCATTCTTGTTGTCCATACATTTCATATCATATTCATAGAATGTACAGTCCAAGAATAGAAGCTAAAAAGACCGGGACAAAATAGCAGACAGTGAAGTGAAGAGTAGAGTGGAGTGCATTAACATGCTTCCCGTTTTTGGAGTGATGATGGTTAAAAGTCAACTTTTGTAGGGAGTATGACTCACTGTCCGATATATCAAATCGAAAAGAGTAAGGTAAGTAATATATGGCACGAGTATAATTCTTCCCGTTACCCTTTTCCTATGAACCAGACATCCACACTGGCGTGGAGCAGCAGACCGACCGAACCGAGTTTGTCGAGCGAGAGAGTATAGGAGAAAGGCTTTCTGTTTCGTTGTACATACATATTTGCATTTTGAATGTTGTGACTACTCCGTCAGACAAAAAGCTAAATGGTTACTACCTATTATAGATATAGTCTCCTCTCCTTGCGTGTGGGCATATTATAGTGTCCCGGTTGTAGGTATATTCATACAATGAAAATGATCAGTGTTCGACCGACGACCATTATAATAGGAGGCATTTCATATTATTCTTTCCATGTAACCCCTAAATAGAAACAGTTCAAGCAGGAAAATGTATATTCACAATGCGAATAGGTGATGCATTATACCGTTTAGAGGAGTATATCTATAAATCCATCTGCAAAGGGGAGACGACTACCAGTCGGAAAGTTTGCAATAGGGCTCATTTCTCGGTGAGTAGGTATGCTAAGTTGCGTTTGCTGTATACATACATACATACACTCCATTGAGCGTAGTCTGGATTCGTTCATACATACATAATGTATTGCGGTTATACTGAATTGATACGAGTATAAACTCCGGAAGCTACCCGTATATTTAATATACATATATATATACATACAAAGTCCCGATTTCCCTTTGGTTTTGCCCTACTGGATCCGTTGTCAGCTGGGTTTGAGATTTTGGGCGTAGTGGGATCAGAGCCACGTTTTGAAATTCATCTTGGATATTGGGTCACAAGATTTTTCAAAATCCCAGTGTTCCTATACACATAACTTGTTTGAAACTCTAAAATGGTGAATGTAGATGTGTGAATGTGAAAGTGAGTGCACTTGTGTTGAGTGGTATATAGCGTGCGAGTCGTGGGGAATCTATTGATTCTTTAGTGAAAAAATGTAGTCCGTGCCGAGCCCGAACGTGGGCAAGTCTAGTAGCAGTCTAGAAGAATGTTTGTCTCGGTTGACAGTACGTTCCAGCATCTTAGGCATCATTCATTTTTTAATTGAGGTGAACCGCAGGTGTGTTAATGTGTTAAGGGTGGCTATTGTGCACTCATTATCTTTAAATGCCCCATTGTTATATTTTTTTTAATAAATAGCTTGCATCGTGCGTGAATACTAAAACGCTTTTCAAGGACAATTTTCATAGATGGGATTTTGGAAAGTCAAGATCTTCAACCAACCAATTTCCAGCCATTTATTGTAAGTAAATACATCGTTGGTGTACTCCATTGTAACTTTAAGTATATTTCCGTCGTGATCATTAGTCTTTGGAGAGGAATGTGTTCAACGTATTGACAAAATAGTGTTGGTAGCTTTAGTTCCAAAGTTTAACCTTTGCCAATAAATGTGGAAGTTGTGGGTACGATTTTAATACTGTGAGCGTCTTCAACGTTCAATTTGTAATGGCTAGGGGAACAGCTCGAATTTGTTACGTATTCCGGGCAGTCTCAGAATGCAAATGTAAGGTGTCATTTTTGGAGTAACGATTTTGTAAAATATAGGTATCGCGTAACAAAGAGGACAAGGATTTTCTTATAGGAGATTTGTTGTTTTCGAGAAAAGTGAGCGTATTCATAATCTTGTAGGGACTAGGGACTAAGAAAAAAGCCTGTCGGTCGGTACTGCTTGCTATGCCGTGATGGTGATGCATGATGCAAATTCCTAACACACTTGTGTCCTTACTCGTCCTTAACCTAGCAAAACAGCAAGCAGTTGAGCACACAAAAAATCTAATTTTCTAATCAGTAAATCTACGACTCGACCAGCTTTTAACAGCATGTCATCTTGAGACTTGAGGCTGATATATGCTTAATTGTATTGTTTTTAAGACCTTGTTAACTGTCGTATAAAATGCGTGCAGTGACAAATGGCGTAAAACTGTAGGAATTCACTTGATTGCATAATTTTATTTTTGTAAAATTTAAATGTTTCGTGCATTCTCAGAAACCACCAGATCACTGCCATTCATATCGTCACATCATCACTAAACAGACATTGCCGTGGTGTATTTCTAAGTCAAGCCAATGTACATACGTGTAAATGAACGGTAAATCAAACATTTACGTAATTAAGTACAACTAGAAAAGCGATCGGATTTAAGTAAATTTAGTGTCAATCAAGTCTCAAGGGCGTGCTCACTTTTGTGCAGGTGCGTGTCCAATGTGTCTTGCCTCCCTTATGAATACATATACATGGTCATCAGATAGGCAGGCACCACGGTATTATCCTGATAAAACAGAGCTTTGTAGTAAGACCAATTTCCCCCTTTTTCGTCAATTCCCGTTGATGAGTTCCTGCAGGGCATGGATGGTGGCTTAATGTAATTGAAAAAGTTTGGATATGATTTTCTACCCCTTTTTTCTTCAACACTACTTTTTTCTGCTCTCTACTTTCCCAATAATGTCTTGAATACATAGTAAACCATAAAAATGTATATTAGATACAGATATATAACCCAGCTGCAGATATCTTACGTCGCCCACAGCCAATCCTTGTAATAAAAACAACGAAATGGAAGTAAAAACATGTACGTATGGATTTTCCTTGACTTTTTATATCCACGTTTACAAGATTAGATACGAATTTTCGACCTTACTTTTGTACTAAAATACTCCTCCACGTGTGATACCTTGCTTTTTTTATAAGTGGTAGTAACGGCAATCATTCTATAGAGGTTTTATTTTAGAAACCACGAAGATTCTATTGTTATCGTGGCTCGTCCGAAATAGCGTGATCGTAAGATATGGCAGCATTATGCTCCTCTGCTATCATGCTAACTTTCTGCCTTTCCCTCATTCAGACCATTAAACCATACCTTCTGCCAGCTGAATGTCATGTGGTGCTAAATCTGCACAGCATTGCATAATCCCTAAAACCAACCTACAGGAGTAATAACTGAGAGTAGTGTGTCGTCCATAGTCGTGCTGTTTTAATGAAAAGGATAGTATTTTCTAGAAAAAAAATTGTTGGCTGAAGGCATTCTTTAGGTGTGCTGTTTACAAATTAAATATTTTCAATCCATGCAAATCCATCAAAGTACTTCTTTAAACCGGGTGATGTATTATTTTCTGAAGACCGAAAAATACGTCATTCTTATATACCTGCTGCAATATGGATCGCAATTCTATTTGTTTAATTAAAATCAAAGCTGGAATATCTCGGATTATCGTTTCGTAAGAGTGCTTAAACGACTCTCGGTATTTCATGACAATGACTTTGTCGCTGTGCATCTTTTTACGCGAGCCATGGTCAACAAAAAATGCTTATGAAGACATAGTTAGTGCTTTTATGACATGTCAAATGAGTATCATACGTACAGAGTGAGTCCTCGTAGCGCTAAAACATGAGTACGCCCTCACTAGGTGATTAAGTATGAGTCATTGATAAAGCTAGTTTGCTCATGCCATACATTTGCAATATGCATATAAAATATGCACACTCTCATCACATCTACTTACATATTATATCTATCTACTTACACAGACATATACTTGGGTAGTATGCTTTTGCTTCAAATACAGTCGTAGTATTACAGTTATGTAACTCACTTTCATTCAGGTTGTAAAATATGTTGAGCACGGTGTTCATACCCTCATTGACATCCTTTTCGCCTCCACTTCGTCTTCATTTCATTGTTCAAGATACCTACAACGGTGGCTCATTACACACAATGTGATAATCATGTAAAACTCATGTAAACCAACCACACTCTGGTATATCAAATTTACCGTAGAATATGGGATCCCTTATAATCGCATATTTTTGTGTTTCCTTTAGGATGGATGTGCCTCCACAGGATCCCTTCAAAAAAATAAGTAGGTAGAAGGTGAAACAGTGAAAATCGTACGCATTTATCTTGCAACGAACGGATGACCAACCTTGTGACTATATGAATCTACTCGGTTGATATGGTGTGTAGTGATCCATTGTGAAATATATCCTTATTGATATATATGTGCTGAGTGTTGATCTAAATACACGCACGAGGTATTCCTTAGTCTGAGTTCCAGGTGTGAGTAAGTGAAGGTTTAATTCTGTTTTTTTTTTGGTGAAGCCTCTTCTCTCTATTCTGTCACTATTCGTGCATGCAACCAAACGCCTCTCGCTCTTCATGCGAATGCAAATGGGGTACGCGAACACGAGTGAGGCGTTGAGTTGAGCATTATAAAGTAGCAGGAGCAAATCGTTTTTGTTTCAGTATTAAAAATACTTTGTGTCCGTAGAGCACCACTCTGTTTTCCTCTCTCACGGAGAGTTTCACATGAATGGTCTATATGGCTAATAGAAAGATTTTACCTATCATCACTCACTCAACCTTCATGCTCCTCTTTCCAGAGTGGGCTAACAAACACTGCTATGAACTCTCTATGAGACTCGATACTCTATAATCAGTAGTTGTTCACACTTTGCGGAGTCTTAAAAGCTCCACCGTTAAAAGAGGTGTTGAGGAGTCAAAAAGTCTGTTTTAACTAGTAGTCGAGTCAATACTGGAAACGTAGTATGCGAATAGGAGTGAAATTCATACAGAACTAAATTGTAATTGGTCGTGATATTCCAGTTGGCAAATAGAGATTTGCGCATGAGGAAAGTAAAAGTGGTGAACCTATAATAAAACAGTGAAGGAAAGAACAATTTATAGAGTGAATCCAGGATTTCCTTCTACGGGTGTGTTTTTCATTGTTTGACCCACTTTAGGACAAGTGTTGCGTCATTTACAACACACATGACCGTTGTCCTACCTGAGTAAACTGGGACAGGTAATTCCAGGTAATTTTTCATAATGATGAATATCACGGGGAACAGTGACACCTTCGTCGAGGTGTATCCCATCACAAATCCGGATTATTTGACTGTATACGACTGGGAAAACGTGGAGTTGACATCTTTGAGAAAATGGGTCGGGAAAAATTGGAAGTTGAGTGTGTACACTTCAGCAATCTATGTTGTGCTGATATACTGTGGACAAAGTTGGATGAAAAATAGACCTGCATACGATCTGCGTAAATGGCTCACCACTTGGAACGTTCTACTGGCCATATTTTCATTCATTGGCTTTCTAAGAACAGCTCCAGAACTCTTTCATGTGCTCTCGCAACCCTATGGATTCTATACATCTGTGTGCACAAGGTAAGATAACCGAAACCCGCATTGTGTATTTAAACGCGACCAATATTGACTTTTACTTTACCGGAGAAAGAAGGAGAAATACCCTAATAAGTATATGCAAAACAAGATAGATACACATCATCGGATTTGTGGTTTGTAAAAGACAACCTGTCATTTTCCCATTCGAATGTCACAATTTTTCTCGTGTAGACAGAATATTATGTGAACGTAGTTGTAGCAAATCCATACTTTTAGAAAACTGATCAAATTAAAAGTAACTTTATTCTTCTGCAGACGCGGACATAATGCAGCCACAGCCTGTTGGGGCTTCCTCATGACCATGTCCAAATCAGTAGAGCTTGGAGACACTGTGTTCATCGTGTTAAGAAAACAACCACTCCGATTTCTTCATTGGTGAGTTCTCCATCGGATCATATGTCGCTAGGTTGATGCTGTGTGCTTTTATTGCCGCCTGCGGTATAGCCCCTTGTTTGCGATTTTTCATATAGGTATAGTTAGGGTTTTTTTGTTTAGCCTTGAAGCACATGTCTCGCATCTCACACTACTGTGAATGCACTAATGATATGAGTTGGCAGACTTTTGAATATTTATGAAGATGCTACTTCCAATCCTGTGTCTGTGATGTGACTACAACAACCATTTCCAGCAGTTTGTGCAAAGTGTAAAGACACTCGTACCGGTGGTCTGATATCCTCAATGGAGTGAATAGGGCGTATACCTATATTTTTGTGGGAGATTGGTTCACCAGAAAATATTTGCATATTACTTGCAAGCAAAATTGGAAAAAATAGAGGCAGGAAGAGTTTATCGTTTTAAACCTTCATTAACTTGCGCTACATCTATTTCGTGGGGGATTTCATTTCATGGAAGACATGCAACAGTGTAGTAAGAAATGTCATTATATTGTGTTTTTAGACTGATTCCATCTCACAATATTTCTATTTCCCCATATTACAGCTTCGTATGTAGAGTTACAAAAGAATCCGGCACTAAAGGCATAGCACTGGAGGATACAAAAGCATAACCTACTTCACCGCCACATGTCATGTTGCATTTTACCGTTCAGAATAAGTACCTTTTTCTCAGGTACATGCCAAATAATAAATGTAGTCGGATACACCTTTACAATTCACAATGTTCAAAGGATTCACAAGTTTACCGTTAATTCACCTGCCCCCTACCTATCACTTATGAATTCCAGTTGACCCAAAGAAAACTTAAGTTATATAAATATATTTACATATTACACATACCCTTCCTTCCTTCCTGGTTTCCCTTTCTTGAACCTTTATTATGGCTATTAGGAAAGTAGCAATAGGAGAAAAACCACCGGCTCCCTTTAACAACCGTAAGCAGCAGCTGTCGTCCAATTTGGAAACGATGCAAAGTGGCAGTATATAGGAGGAGGAGGAGGAGGGTAGAATGGCGTAATTGTGTTTCATGATAGGAGCCAGACATACTTACACATTTCCCGTTGCACGCTATGTGAAACGGATACGTGTAGAGAAAAGAACAACTTTTGTTTTTATCAAGTTGTGTTATACACACTTTCCATACTAATGCGTACATTTTAAACCAGACTTCTAGCCAGTCCAGTCGAGTCGGGTGTCGTAGATAAAGCGGGTTTAAATGCCAGGTTTGTAGCTCGCATAGGCGAATAGTATTTTTGGCTCAGTTTTTGCGCTCTACCTAGACTTATAATATAACAGCAGGATAATAATGAGCTAAGCAAATAAATGTCACCACACAATGGCATGAGCATATGTGTGTGGGTCCTGCTTGAGTACTACCTAATATGCAACAGTTTAGAGACGTGATATGAGTACATGTAGTGTACAGTACATGCATCACATATGCCGAGAAAAAGGATATCTGATGTGAAGTTTAAGCTTACGTAGAAACTTATTTTGCTAGAGCTGAGACCGTTTACTCTTGATGTTTTACACACAGTTACAATGTACTCGTGATGTTTTACTTGGGGGTATTTGTACAGAAAGCAAGAGTTGATAAATTGCTGTACGCATGTTGGTTAATGCTCACCTATTATACACTTAGAGCATGTTACATAACACCTCTTAATAGTGACACTGTTGCTTAATAATCCTTAAAAAGTCAGTAAATGCGACGATGATCACCGTCCTCGTCGCATTACTGTAACGATCGTAAAAATACAGAAGCGCTTACAGAATGCAAAGCAGCGCACATCTTCAGAAAAGGCGAGTCCACAAATTAGAGCCTGAAAGAAAGCTGTTCGTTTTTTTAGTGCAAATAGTTTACTTTGTTTGACGATGAATGAGGAAACCATCGGTGAACATAAAATGCCAAGTATATAATTTCTTTGTTTCTCAGAAGATTTCATTCTTAGATGATACCAGTCATGCATGCAAATGCAAACGCGTGTTAGTATTAGTAGATCTGTGCTTATCCTGTTGTAAGCATGTCTAAACGTAGCATGTCGTTTCACAAACACATGCATAAATCCTTGATTTTCCCGACTTTTGTGTTCGTCTGGAATTAATACAGCAAATAAATCTTTAGCTGCGCTGCTCCAATTGGATTATCTTTAATGCTCCTACGCACCCACCCAGACACTATCCATTAAACTAGCCCTTCTCTACCTGCCACGAAGCCCGTCATGCACAATTAGGTAGCAAACGAGTAATAAACTTGCTCATTAACGACTCACTCCTGATGTTGTTGTAGTGTTTAGGGGATTCCATATTGATTTTGAATGTTTCGTCGCTCCACCTCCACTCCACCACAGTCTACATTTCCATTTCCGTATACCTACGCTAAATCATAAGATAGGTGGTGGGGAATGGGAAATATTATGAACAGAGTTCTCCCTTTGAGATTTTTTCTAGACTTTTAATGAAGATGCGCTTATTCATATACGACAAAGCAAAGGAAGCATATCTCGATTGTAAAATGTTTCAGTTTCTCTCTGCATTTTTTACTTTGTGTAATGATAGAAAAATGGAATGGTGAGGTAATACTATGTATGCCGTGATGAATTAATCCATTTCCCATTTCTGCTCTTTTGGATTACCTTGTGATCGATTAAGTCCTCGATGTCGCCCACCGGCTTTTTTGTTTAGCCTGATAACGATAATGATAATCACCATCACGGAGAGCGCTAGTAATAGTAACTCGAGATTATCATAAATATATGAGCTTTTATCGAGCAACTCGGTAAGCAAAAATAGACATGCCGAGTGGCATAAAACGACGAGGCCTAGTCTAGTATGTTTATAGACGTGTTATAAGGTTCAGTTTCATTTTTGTCACTCGTGGCAAGTTAATATCAGCGTGATAGATAATATCAAATGACTATTCTATGTTTTACAGGTACCATCATGTTACAGTATTTATCTACACCTGGGTTACCTATGAGGACTATGAGCCATCTCTTCGGTGGTTCATGACAATGAATATGTTTGTACATGCTGTTATGTACACATATTATGCCTTGAAGGTAATTGTCACACACTCTCTCTCTCTTTTCTCTATCACTATAATACCTACTTTTGGTAAGCTTGTCTTGTAGGGGACAGCAGGAGACAAGAAAATTGAGCAACAAATTATTCCGTCATTCCACACTTTCAATTTTTTAAAGACTGCAAAAGACTTTAAATGCATGTACTTACTGTAGGTAGATTTTGTTTAAAAGTTGAAGTGTGCAATATGCTCCAGTATCATCATAATCATGGCGTGCGGAGTTTCGTTTCAAGCTTTGAAGTTTGCGCATGAAAAATGTTGAGTAACAGTTTCCCAAGCACGCTAAGCCAAATTTTTGTTGTTATCAGAACCATTTTCCTGTTGGATGGTTGGATGATGATGTAGGAAATCGACAGTGATAGTGGTACATAGTATGAAAAGGAAAAATGAAAATTACAAAGGTGTGATATCAGGAATCAGGAATAAACCAATATCATAAACAAATTAGAATTTTTATCTTCAAACCTCCGGATTTGATATTTGATTTCATGTTAATTTTTTTCCTGAAGCCGTGTCCTAATTTTTCAACTATTTTGTGAGTCACTACGCACACCAAACGCCATGATAAAGATAACTAAATACCAGCAATGAATGATTAAGGCAATAAATCGGAATGTTGAATGCATGAATCACACGCTTTTAATCTCGTTGGAACATCCAAAAAATTGTGAACAGTATATTGTTTGGTAGTATGCAAATTATGAATAAAACTGTTTTTCACCTGTGCTAAGCGAAAGTGACGTGAAAGGCTAAGTTGCAGACAAAACAATGTATGTACATGCTTAAAATATTAATTTCAGGCAATGAAGATTCGTGTTCCCAGGAATTGGGCGATGCTAGTCACATGCCTCCAATTGAGCCAAATGGTTGTTGGAGTCTACATCAATGTATACTCAATGTGGATAAAACGTAATGCACTATTTCAAATTAATTCTAAAATATATTGTGACTTGCGTTGCAAACATCAATTTAATTCATCATTTATCATTAAAATGCGTCAATTAATGTTACTCTTTTCAGAAAACGGAATGGATTGCGTTCGAAGGAACGAAGTGATACAATTGGCTCTGACAATGTATGGTTCATACTTCGTCCTATTCGCCAACTTCTTCTACAACTCGTATCTCAAGCAAACCTCACTGCTAAGAAAGAAGGCGGCTTAGTTACTGCTACAAATTATTAGTGAAGAACTAATGTTTTTTTTTAAAAAAGAACTCGTGTTGTTTCTTCTTTCGTTCTACTATCAGTATCATTAAAAGACATAGTTTTTAAAAACAATTTAAAGAATATAGTATACACACTACCATGTTGTTAAAATGATACTATCAATCAATAAGAGTATATCTTGATAGTATTCTTCAGATTAAATAAGGTTATAAAATTAGGCATACAGCTGCATGCGGGATGAACGTATGACTTCAAAGTTTTAAATTGGAGTCCAACTTGCTATACTCCAGCTTAAAAATTGGTCTTCAAACGCTGCACCCTTTGTTGCCTGTCGCCTACTAAAAAAATACTACCTTTTGTGCTGACGAGATGATAAAGTTGAATAACCTTTTAAAATGCGGCAGATGGTGACGATGTAGCTAGTCCAGTCGATAGGTGTCAGGTTGCAGCCTATATTCAAGGTTTTTTCCTGTACCTGCTAACTGTGAAATGATTAGTTATTAAAAATACAAAAAAATACATGGCCATATAGGTTAGCTGCCACAGGCTGTGCCGTTGTTACTAATTTATGCCAGAAATGTGTAAATTTTTCTAGCGGAATATATGTAATATTAGATATAACATTACTGCTACGCAAATTAACTAATTAAGAGTATGCATAGGCATAACGCATAAGCACAAAGTAAAGAGCGCTACAGTGCGTATATTTGATAATGTTAGGTCTGCTAGGAAGATGCTGTTTTAAATGTCAAACTCTAACTACATAAAAAATTGCCAAAATCATTAAAATACAACGTTTTTTGGTAAGTGCTGCCTATTGTATCAAATGGAACAGATCATCGCATCGATCGTGAGGCTGGGACTAATAATAAATGTACAGTGCATACGCACAATATACTTTATCACTTATTATGCGTATTGACTACCAGTTTTGTGTAAATAGGCAGGTGTGACTGTATAATATTTTTTAGTTTTCACATTCGCAGAATTTCGAAAGGTACTTCGTGGCTGATTTTCTGGTTTTTATCGAATTTCCTGGAAAAGTTGTAGGATATTTTTCATTTCGATTTCGATTTCTCACGGTGTGCTATGAAAGGGGTGTACAAGGACATTAATTATTAGTACCAAACTTTAACTCAATACTGGCATGTTTTACTTATTATTATAACAAAGAAGAATATGGGTTTAAGTATCGTTACACTCTTTAACCATCGCAATTACACGTTGTAATTTAGAGGAATTAATGGAATTATTTTTTTTTCAAGTAACATATAACTCCTTGAATATGTGTAACAAGGTCGTACTTAGAATAATACAGACTAAGGTTTATTTCATATGGTTTATAATCAAGCATTAACCAATAATATGTAGTTTTACATGTCACTAACTTGAATTTTTAGGCTACTTTTTACACGCAGAAATTATCTTTGTGTGCTTTGTATGTGACTATAGCTGAAAAGATTAAAAGGAAACTTATTTGTGTTATATTGGATTCACTAATGATCAATTAGCCTTTTCCTCAAATGCTTCTTTTAACATTCCGCTCATTGGGAATAATTTAGGCGTGTTATTGTTATTCGTGTTTGATATGGTTTGCTTAGTCGTTGCTTCGTGTTCAATTATTCGGAAAATCTTTCCGTTTTCTTCATGCGCATTCAAACGTAGTTCAATTCGTGCATAAACAACTCTCGTGATTTTATTATATAAAAAATAAGCATTTTATTACATGATTTACGCGTGAACCATTTTCCATCTAGCAGGTTTTTCAAATCCAGCGATCTCATAAATAATGTGTTTCTTTTGTTCATTTTAAAATGGGATTAAGTTGTAGATCAAATTGAGAAACAAAATAACAACGATTATTTTTATAGTGCTCTTCTGCAGAGACTGCTAATGTTTTTTTTGCATAAACTACATATGTACATACTAGCCAGTATTTCAAGGTTTAACCATTAATGTGAAGGTTAATACCAACGAACAAAACGGATATAGTAAATATTAGTTCAATCAAGCATAAATTCGTAATAAATACCTTACAATTTGTCAAAAACATAAATAAGGTTATTTTAATTATATACAAATTCCCCTTTGTACAGCTTTTGGTTTGCAAATCGACTTCAGTGTTCCCTGTTTCCCTGTTGTTTTAAAGGTGACAATATCGTGAAAAATAGCGCATTTGGTGTGCGTTCCTTCTCGTTATGGAGGTAAGTGAATTGATACTGAATATAGATAGCAGGTGGAAACAACTTCAAATTCTAATATCGTAGCTCGTCATTTGTTCCTTTCACCTTTATTTACTTACAGAGTAAAACTTGATAGATAACATGTATGCGTGTAGCATAGCGGACAGGGCAGTGCATCATTAGCCATCAATGTTTATTACCGAATATGAAAGGAACGTTTCTGATTTCCAAACATGGCGATTGTAATAATAATAGGGATGTTTCGCTTCCACACGTACTATACATACATGTATCAATTTACAATATTACAGCTTTGGTATCCGAATCGACACTTTACACCGACTTGGTCAGCAAGTAAATATTCGCAGGTGTCCGAGGCTGGACAGGGAGAAAATATTTGTTTAATTATGATATACACAGAAATATCTAATGATTCGTGTCTCAAAACTGCCTCAATTTTTGTGTATATAGTTGATAGTTAGCTAAATACATTATAACAAAGCATTATTTATACTAACACATCACGTTATAAAATACTGACTGGGTGAATACGACACAAACAATAAGTACTAATCAAGTGTGCTACATAACTAATTTATGTATGTATGCAGAGATATGGTAAAAATATAAAAAATATACTTAAAGGGACAAGCCGAAATGGATAAAAATATGGCATAGAAAGGTTTTTGTTGGCAATGGGTTTATTGTTGGTGTAGTTGATGTAGGTTTAAAAGAATTATACTCTTGAAGTTAACCATTTTGTAAAGCTCTGTAAAAGTAATTCATTCCAAGGAAATTAAAAACAATCTTTTGCGTTCTTTAAACTATAAAAAATATGAGCATTATAAACATATATATCACTTGGTGGCTGTAGTATAATTTGTTTGTTGCCAATTGTCAATGAACCCCAACAGGCAGAACACCCTGAACTGAATGTACTTTGTAAATTACAAGTTTATGGGACCCTTCACCACATCGCATTTACATAGGAAGGTAAAAGAAGTGCTCATCAATGACCTATACCAATGAAAAAATGATAGTCGATGACATTGACTAACCCAACAATCCCATCCCACTTCGGAAAATTACCCATCTTAAATTACCTTGCATATCGTGATCCAATTTCATCATGTAAGGCAAGTCCTGGCTATATTTCAAGGAAATTGTATGATTTAGTTTTGAATTAGTAATGCAACAATGAAAGTAAGAATTTATTTACGAATTTTTTTCAACTTCGCATGCAGTTGTTTAATGTATCGATTATTGTAATAAATTATCAGGTTGTTCGATTATTTTGAGTTTTTCCGTAGACTCTCCTTGACCTGTGTTATAATTTTATTTGAATGAGGGTGTTGAGCTGCAAATCGGCTTCTATTTTGTTACCTTTTGAACGTCTCCATTTTAGACATATTTTGTTATGAGATCATCATGTGGATTTTCGTTTTTTAATGCATTTAGCTTTTCATTTGCATAAAACGCCCACATAGAGCCTACGTTGCAAGCAATTTACAGATTTTCACAGTACAATTTTGCAGTAAATCTTACAAAAGTACATAATTAACTCTGGCTATTGTTTTGTTTGCATGCTGAGGGCAAAACATCTCTACATTCATGTTTATGCAGACAAAGGTAGAAATTCTAGTTTTTGACAATAATGGTTTGTGCATTTATTTTAGTACACACAAACCCTATTTATCTCAAATTATCAAGTAAACACGCGATATCGGCCAACAAGATATATCGGGATCGGGATTTTTTTTAGATATATCATGACCACCTATGTTAATATGGAATATTACTTGTTTACAAATATATATATACATTCACTCCCAATGAATGAATGAATTATGTTATAAAGCATCTCACTTTTTATCGCAATCCCATATATGTTGTATGCATGTAATTATTTCGCCGATGAAGATTCTTGAGGAAAACTGGATTCCTGGAACCTTAAATAAAAAACCACTAAGCCATCACTTATGTTTTGTATTTTGTCTATTTATTTACATTAATATGTCCATCTTACCATAATACCATGTACCAAATATGCCTGAGGAAAAATAAGGAAAACCGTGAATAATACAACATCTTTCCTTGTTGAAAGTCAGGATCATCTAATACACACAGTATCCAGCAAAATGTCGCAAACAAAATGATTTTATTGTTTGTACCGAGTTCTATAACCTTCATGCATCGCGAGATATCTTCCATAGTTTTGTTATTTACCACACTGAGATATTCATCCTCATACTATATATCTTGACAAGCAGTTGCTGGCTGTCCTGTTTGAATTGATTACGTTTGTCTGGAGTTGTATCTCTCTAATGAATTTCTGGTATGTTTACTGAAACAACGTGTGTAAATAAACAAGTAGGATATATTATAGCATTCCATATTTGACAGTTACAAAGTTCACCAATCAGTATCACAATACCCAGCATAATATCAAGACGAGACTTTTTTTCTGTTTCAAAATGAAATTACTTCATAAATTCACTTATTTTTCAAATTGTCGAGGTGCAGTTAGACATGTTTCAGGTATAAGTAACAAGTGGATAAAGCAAAAGGAAGGAGCAGCGAATGTACTAACCTCGACTCTGGACTGTCCAGCGATCACAGGAACTACGTTCCCAGAATTCGTGTTCCAGAACCTCCATAAATGGGAAAATGCTCCTGCAATAGTAAGCTAGGCGAATTTTTACGAGTATGTAATGATGCGTGCATCATTTAATAAACTCTAATGCATTAAAATAGAAATGTGCAATTACCGGAAGGCAATATACTCACGGACAAGTTTACAAACACAGTCGAGGTTTCGCAGCAGCTTTGAAACACGCAGGATTTAAACGAAATGACTGTGTCTGCATTTTACTCCCAAATGTTCCAGAATATCCCAGTGTGGCTTTGGGTAGCTTACAAGCTGGATGCATTGTTTCTACAATTAATCCAACTTACACGAAAGGTAATAAAACTAAAGTAAGCGAGAACACGGTTCTTATTCAATTAGTATGGAACTAATACAATTTTACAAATGCATGCAATGTAGACGAGATTGCAAAACAAATCAACGATTGTGGGGGAAAGGTTGTTGTAACAATACCTCAGCTCATCCCCCTCGTCGAAGCCGCTAGGGGGTTATGCAACACGCTCTCAGAGAAAACAATCGTTGTCAGTGGCGAATCCGTAGCAAATTGTCATTCATACTTTGAAATGGCTAAAACGGACACGACGGGGGTGGAATTTTTGAAGGGATCCGAAATTAACGCTACTGAAGATCTTTGCCTACTTCCATATTCCAGTGGAACTACAGTAAAATCATACATCCTCTGGATTCCATAATATTGCCTATTAAGAGCATCTTGAAATTATAAGATTGATTGATTTATATAGGGTATTCCAAAGGGAGTGGAGCTAACTCATTCGGCCTTGGCTACAAATCTGAAGCAAATAACATTCGAAGGTTACTGCCAAACATATGCATTTGAGGGTGGCACCCCGCAAGACAGATTTCTGGCGTTGCTTCCCTTCTTCCATATGTATGGATTTCAGGTGATAATGTCGGTCGGATTGTATCAAGGAGGTTTTGTAACTTGTCTGCCCAAGTTTGAGCCTGAGTTATACATTAAAGCGGTGGCGGAGCATAAGGTTAAAGACAAAATACTTGATTGATACACTCAATTAAAGTTCCTTTCTCTAACTGACAATATATTGCGATAATGTACAGCCCACAAAATTACATTTGGTAACCCCACTGATAAATTTTCTTGCAAGCCATCCTGCTGTCACCCCAGCTATGTTATCGGAAACGGAAGGGATTATTATAGGAGCTGCTCCTGTGGGGAAAGAATTGATTACAAAATTCTTCAATAAATTTGGGCGGCGGATATTTCTTCAAGAAGGTATCGGAGGCGGAGAGTGAGAAGACGGTCTACATCGTGGAATTTAGTTTTTCCAATTTTTTTCCAATGTTCCAGGATACGGAATGTCGGAAATTCTAGTTACACATTTCATACCCCAGGAACTGGGAAACTACAAACATGGATCCTGTGGGGTAATGATGCCTGGGACAACCTGCAAAGTTATTGACTTGGAAAGTGGTCAACCTGTTGGACCTAACCAGTCCGGGGAGTTGTGTGTAGCAGGAGCATCGGTAATGCAACAAAACAACACAAACACACAAACATCTCATATATGATGCTGGTTTTGATTAAAATTGTTTATGTTTGAAGATTATGAAAGGCTACTTGAAAAATGAAAAGGCGACACAAGCAACCATTGACAAGGATAAATTTGTACACACCGGTGATATTGTCTATTTCGACGAAGAAGGATTTTTATACATTGAAGATAGGTAGCACATAGAAGATAATTTTTTGTTAATTAAGTTTGTGCTTCGTTTTGGTTCGTAATAATTACGTATATAAATTAATTGTTCTTAGGTTGAAAGACCTTATCAAAGTTAAGGGATTTCAGGTATAAACATGATTACAATGAAATACACTCCAGCACTTACAAGGATATCCAAATTATCAGTTTCAATTTTTTATAGGTGGCTCCATCCGAAGTGGAAGACGTTCTTCGGAGTCATCCTGATATTGCCGATGTTGCCGTGGTGGGTGTGCAGCATGAGCGCATGGGTGAAGCTCCAAGGGCCTACATAATCAAGAGAAATGATAAGCTCACATCGGACGAAGTGAACACCTTTCTGAAACCCCAACTCGCAGCTCATAAACATTTAGCGGGTGGTATTGAATTTGTAACTGCAATTCCGAGGGCAGCATCTGGAAAAATTCTCAAAAGGGAGTTGCTGGCTGACTATAACGCTAAGATGAAGAAATAAAAAATACATAAAACAATCGCTATGTTTAATCACAAAATCTTGTGACGATCAAAAGAGTTTTCGTAATATTTTCTGAAAAGTGGTTTGTTGGTTTGGGTAAAGTGAACAATAAAGATTTATTCAATCAAAAAAGAAAGAGAGGAGACGCGAGATAAGACCGTGGAACGGCGTAGGTGGATAAGGCGGAGATTGGAGATGCTATCTAATTATTCGTGAGCTTATGTTCCTTCATAAGGTGGTATACCTATACCTGTGAACAAAACTTCCTAAGAAACGAAAAACTAATAGCGAATAGGTTATAAGTTCACAGCAACAAACAAACTTTTTACATAAACGTAGCTAGCCCATGACTAGCTAGAGCTAGCACTTTCCTTCCTGCTTTGTCTACTTATGACTAGTTTATTAATCTGCTAGTAAGGCGGAGATTGGAGATGCTATCTAATTATTTGTGAGCTTATGTTCCTTCATAAGGTGGTATACCTATACCTGTGAACAAAAACTTCCTAAGAAACGAAAAACTAATAGCGAATAGGTTATAAGTTCACAGTAAACAAACTTTTTACATAAACGTAGCTAGCCCATGACTAGCTAGAGCTAGCACTTTCCTTCCTGCTTTGTCTACTTATGACTAGTTTATTAATCTGCTAGCTTAGTTTAGTGAATTTGAGTTATTTTCTGCTTTCAAAATGAGGTGGGTGGAGAATATCACTAAATTTACTTATTATTATTCTAATTATCGAGCCGCAAATAGGCATTTTTCAGGCATAAATAACAAGTGGATAAAGCAAAAGGAAGGAAGTCCTGCGCACGTGCTAACATCGACCGTGGACTGTCCACTAATTACAGGAACTACGTTTCCAGAATTCGTGTTTCAGAACCTCCATAAGTGGGAAAATGCTCCTGCAATAGTTAGCGATAAAATTTATTAGAATTTGTATGAGTTGGGTTGGGATGCGTGCTGCATGGTGCATTAAATAAATGCTGGTCTGCGAATAGAAATGCGCAATTACCGGAAGGCAATATACTCACGGACAAGTGTACAAAAACAGTCGAGGTTTCGCAGCAGCTTTGAAACACGCAGGATTTAAACGAAATGACGGTGTTTGCATTTTACTCCCAAACGTTCCAGAATTTCCAAGTGCGGCTTTGGGTAGCATGCAAGCTGGGTGCTTTGTTTCTTTAATTAATCCAGTTTACACGAAAGGTAATAAAACCAAAATATAAGTGAGTAAAAGTGACTTCTTTTATACAAGTAGTAAAGTACAATTTTAAACGTGTATACAATGTAGACGAAATTGCAAAACAAATTAACGATTGTGGAGGAAAGGTTGTTGTAACGTTACCTCAATTCGTCCCCCTCGTTGAAGCCGCTAGGGGGCTTTGCAGAACGCTTTCAGAGAAAACAATCGTTATCAGTGACGAATCTGTAGCAAATTGTCACTCATACTATGAAATGGTTAAAACGGACACGACGGGGGTGGAGTTTTTGAAGGGATCCGACCTTAACGCTACGACGGGCGAAACTTGCCTATTACCATATTCCAGTGGAACCACAGTAATAAAACATCCACTAATATTATTTATTTAGCATGGTGTGATTCAGTGTATCTTGAAATTATGATTGATGGGTTATTATAGGGTGTTCCAAAGGGAGTGGAAATAACTCATTCAGCTCTGTCCACTAATTTGAAGTCGGTCACCTCTCCTGGGTATTTCCACATATATCCCTTTGAGGGTGGCACTCCGCAAGACAGATTTCTGGCGTTGCTTCCGTTTTTCCATATATATGGGTTTCAGGTGATCATGTCGGTCGGATTGTACCAAGGATGTTTTGTAAATTGTTTGCCAAAGTTTGAGACAAATTTATGTATTAAAGCGTTGACGGAGCACAAGGTTAACCGCACGACAATTGATTGTGATAAAATGTTTTACAATGGATTTGAAATATTTATTTCCTCTAAACGATAATATATTGCGTGAATACACAGCCCACGATATTGCATTTGGTGACCCCTCTGATAAATTTTCTTGCAAGCCATCCTGATGTCTCCCCAAGTGTGTTATCTGAAACAAAGGGGATTATTGTGGGAGCTGCTCCACTGGGCAAAGAACTGATTACAAAATTCTTAGATAAATTTGGAAAGCAAATACTTTTTCAAGAAGGTTAAGGAGCAGACAATGCAATATAGCAGACAAAGTATTTCCAACATCATTTTGGGACATGTTTTCAAATTTATTATTATGTATTTTTTAAGGATACGGAATGTCGGAAACTCTAATTACGCATATAGTGCCCAAAGACTATGCAAACACTAAACTGGGATCGGTTGGTGCAATGCTACCGGGTATAACGTGCAAAATTATTGACGCGGAAAGTGGTAAACCTGTTGCTCCTAATCAATCTGGTGAGCTGTATATACAAGGACAGGTAAACCAGAAATGCATTGTGCATGAATAATATTCCTAATGTATTCTCTTTCTTGAAACGTTTCTTTCTCGTATGTGTTTGAAGATCATGAAAGGTTATTGGAGGAACGACAAAGCGACTCAAACAACCATTGACAAGGACAAATTTGTCATCACTGGTGACATTGCTCATTTCGATGATGACGGATTTTTATATATTGAAGAAAGGTATCTACATATTTCAAACATTTTTATATTTACCATCAATAAAATTTTACGTTATGCGTAAATCTTGGTCGTAGGTTGAAAGATTTAATCAAAGTCAAAGGACTTCAGGTATTAGAAACATGTACGACACTGACCTGACATTTACAAATTTTAATTCTTTAGCCAATGCGAATTTTGGAATAGGTGGCTCCATCCGAAGTGGAAGATGTCCTTCGTCAGCATCCTGATATTGCCGATGTTGCCGTAGTGGGAGTGCAGCATGAGCGTATGGGAGAAGCCCCAAGGGCCTACATTGTCAAGAAAAATGATAAGCTCTCAGCGGAAGATGTGAACGCCTTTCTTAAACCTAAACTCGCAGCACATAAACAGCTAGCTGGTGGGATTGAGTTTATTACCACAATTCCGAGGGCAGCTTCTGGAAAAATTCTCAAAAAGGACTTACTGGCAGACTACAATGCTAAGATGAAGAAATAAAATTTTATCTCTACGGCTAAGTCAGTTTTTCACAAAATCCGATGATACGTAACAAATATTTTTTTTAGTTTGTAAAAAGTTGTTTGTTGGACGAATAAAAATAGTTATAAGTGATTATCTGTCTGATAACGATAACCCATTACTTTTAACACCAAATCCAAAACTACATGAGCATATACCTATACTACTATTGCACATGCTGGATTCTCACCCCAAATTAGGCAAAATGAAAATTCACATAGCTTTCCATATCAAATTGATCTGCGCTTATTAGCACATTATCTATTCAGTTATGAAACTCACCACCCATCTGAGAAGTCTTTTGGATATTTCCTGGACTGGCAATGGTTATCCACATCCACGAGCTACTTTCGCGTGCAACAGAGCTTGGGAAAATGTCCCAGTTCCATGTTCCATCCCCACAAAACGTTAGGTTTTGCCAATTGTGAGTGTTGGCATAAATAATGCTGTGAAATGTTTTGCGCAAATGAGGAACTACGATAGTTATGTAAGCATAGGATTTTACACCTCCTTGTTAGTTAGTAGTTCAGAAGTTTCCTGGTTCGTAAACTAGTCATCCTTTCGTGTAGTTCAGAAAAAGACTTAAAATGGCATCTCGCTTGGCAATTCCAATACCTCCAGTTGTCCTCAACACTGCAGTTGCAATTGTACCTTTGTTAATTTCCCTTTTCGGGATTCCCCAGCAATGGGGTGATTATCTGCTAAGTGGTTCCCTATTAAGAGCGGCTAGGCTGCTTCCAACAAGTGGCGAAAGTTACGACTTCATTGTTGGTATGTAAAGATATAATTAGGGTTTTTGTAGCATGACAAAAGTTCGACTAACTTTCCATTCATTAACTAATTGTCACGTGTAGTGGGAGGAGGATCAGCAGGTGCGGCTATTGCAGCAAGACTTACCGAAAATCCATCTATTAGAGTATTGCTACTGGAAGCTGGAGGGGACCCTAACCCCATATCCTACATTCCAGCTGCAGTGTCATATCTCTCTAATCATCCAACAGTAGATTGGCAACATGTGACGACCAGGCAAAACGGCTCCGCGTTGGGAGGAATTAATCAGGTATGTATGCTAATAGGTTCGCTCAGATTATGGAAATGAAAAATAAGAAGAACAGTGTTCATGTGTGAAATCTCATAAAAGCAAGTTCCTTGGCCACGTGGCAAATCACTGGGAGGAAGTAGCAACTCGAACTTTATGATTTACATGCGAGGAAATCCTCGAGATTTTGACCGATGGGCAGATCACGTGCAAGACTCCCGTTGGAAATACAAAAATGTCGAACGATACTTTAGAAAAATGGAAGACTACTTTGGAAACTGGGAGGAGGAGAACCATGCTCGGAGTGGTCAAGGATATCACAGTAAAGGTGGCCCTCTCCGAATTGAAAAAGCAAAATACCGTCAAGGCCTCCAATTTGTGTTGGGAGCTGCTCAAGAAATGGGCTATCCGATTAGAGACCCCAATGCTGATCAGAAATCGGGTCAGACGCAGTTTGTGACAAAAAATTGAAACCGTTAAATAGGCATATGTATTATTGTCGGGGGCGGGATGCGGCAGGAAATCCAGGTCCTGCCTCGAGTAGTAACTGTTTACTCGGAATATTTTCCAATCAGGTTTTGCCCCATTGGACCTGACCCAAAGGCACGGTCGACGATTCAGCACATACAGAGCATACATACAACCCAATTTGCATAGAAGAAATCTAATAATATATCGGTACACTTTGGTTACACGGGTATGTAACTGCGTCGTCGAAACGTATATTTTAATTAAAACCCGTTTTCGGTTTAAGCAGAAATTCTTTCATAATTTATAGATTCATTTTGATAAAAGTCTGCGAGCAACTGGAGTCACATATTTACGACATGGAGTTAAAGGCCATGCTTCAGCTAAACGGGAAATAATTGTTTGCGGAGGCACTATTAACAGCCCACAGCTTTTAATGTTGTCAGGAATAGGACCGCAGGAACATCTACGAAGTGTTGGCGTAAGTTACAACATGAGCTATTAGGTATTTTAATTTGAAGAGTAAACACATAGCCTTTTGTCTTTCACAGATACCACCACTCGTAGACTTGCCCGTGGGACTTAATTTGCAAGATCATGTGTCGACAGCCATGGTCAGTATCAGTGAAAATTGGGAATCTATATGATTTTATAATTTATCATAATAAAGATAAAGATAATTTTTCAACAGGGCCCCTTTTTACTCAATAAACCCGCTTCATTCATGCTATTACGAGACATCAACGTTGCAGCAATTATTGATTTTATGAGAAATGGAATAGGTAGGTACCTAAAATGTTTATTCTTTTATTTTGCTTTCTCTTTTGATTTAAAACATGTACAATGTACGACCCCTAGGACCACTGACATCGCCCGCTGGCTTAATTGCAAACGGACTTATATCAACATCCAGCTCGAATTCCACATCATGGCCGGACATCATGTACACTTTCTCAGCTTTGGGTTTATTCAGAACGCTGCCACGGATTTTAGATCAAGCCTTTTCCACTGGAAAGTTTGCGGAAAAATTTTTGTCTCCAGATATAGGAAAAGACAGCCACATGGTTCTTGTCACACTGGGTCTTCCCAAAAGTCGTGGCTTTGTTCGACTAAGGGACAGCAACCCGCTACACAATCCCCTAATTGACCCTAGGTACTTCTCCGATTCGGAAAATCAAGATATTAAAGCAATGGTTAAAGCTCTACAATTTATTGTGAAAATGTACGAAAATACGACATCTCTGCGAAAAGTTGGTGCTCACCTTCCTCGAAGGAAAGTACCGGGTTGCGAGAGATATCCATTCAAAAGCGCTGAATATTATGAGTGCCACATCAGAACGGTCACCTTAACGTTGTACCATCCATCGTCCACCTGCTCCATGGGGGCTCCGAACGATACTAATTCTGTACTTGATTCGCAACTACGGTGAGTCACGTAACGTTGATATTAACCGTATTAAATGGAATGAAAGTTGTTCTCAACAATATTATACTGAACATGATCACATAATATTATTCCAATAGTGTCAAAGGGGTGCGCGGTCTTAGAGTTGCAGATGCAAGTATTATGCCGTTTACAACAAAGTAGGTAAAATTTGTAATATTTGAGGGTAATTCATTTATCGTTTATTAATATAATATAGTGATTTTGTGATTTTCTATTATAGTGCAAATACCAATGCGCCGTCTATCATGATAGGTGAAATGTGCGCAGATTTGGTCAAAAGAGCCTGGAAAATATGATTAAGGCAGATGATAGGAATTCGATTAAATTAGCCTTATTTGGCGTCTATATTATATTAATAATATTAAACATATATAGACTTCATTTGTTGTAGTTCATCAAATCATCCTATTATCATAATGTTCATGATTCATGGCATACATGAAAATATTTTGATAAGCACCCCATCGACATCTTATAACAATCATCATTATCCCCATCTCTAATAAAATCCTGTATTCGCTATTGGCATCTTTCCTATAGTTTCATTGTATGCACATGTTTGCCAAAAAGACTATAATAATAAGGAAATGGAAGGATAATCGTTATAAAATCCCTAATAGAAATATTTACAGTGGACTTACCTATTATCGTCCACATAAATGTGCATTTAGGCGTAACGCGCAGTGCACCTCTGACATTGTGATTCATATGTGCAAGTAATTCATGTGCCAAAGTAGGTCCTATAGGTGAGGTAAGGATCAGGTAAGCCTGCGCTGCGAGTTCAACTTCACTTCAACTAACATTGCTGACTATGTATGCGTTGCGGTTACAATATTTGTAGCTTTTATCGGAAACTGTTTTTAGTTTTTACACTAGGCGCAAAACAAAACAATACTAGAATACAACAAAATGTAAACGTTGAACACAACTAATTGCCATTTTGTACTTGTGTTCCGAAACATTTTACATGATGCATACTTTGAATTATTTCCTCCACACAAGTATCGAGCAAATATTGTTCATTGAATTAGTATCAGCAATGACCAAATTGAATACAAATCGAAGAAAGGGAAGCAGCAAGAATCAATTAGACCACACCATGAACAAACTAAACTAGGTAACTCATATTCGCATTGCCTATAATCCCAAAAGTCAAAAGAAAAGTACTAAAGTTACCCTCAATAATTTATTGCCTCGCTCGTAAAGTAATACTTTAACTTAATTACTAACTGCGACCAGTGAAGGTGGAGACTCTGTAACATCCACACTGATTCTGCAAGATTTTTAGTGCTACCCCTACTGGTTATTCATTGTCAGTATTACAAACTGGATTGGGCATTGTGTAATTTCAATTTAATTACTGTATATCCGTATGACGCCAATTCAAAATGACACTCCCTGTTTCCATTCCGTTACCCCTACCGGCTTGGATTTTAAATGCGGTTGTGTCTTTCGCCCCTTTATTAATCGCAATTTTAGGCTCATTTATGGAAATGAGTGATTACGTATTTAGTGGAAGCTTCTTTACTGCCACCAAACTGTACCCCAAACCTTCTCAAACCTTTGACTTCATTGTTGGTAACCCCTATTTTCAAACCTTGTCTTCACATTCTTTGAGTTTTTTGTACTACCTATAGATTTTTTTTCGGCAGTTGGAGGAGGCTCTGCAGGCTCTGTCATCGCAAATCGTCTATCTGAAAATCGAAATATACGCGTGTTACTATTGGAAGCTGGGGGTGATCCCAACCCGGTCACATACTTACCCGCAGCAACGCCCGTATTGTCAAATCACCCTTCACTTGACTGGGAATACAAAACATATCCACAAAATGGTTCTGCATTTGGTATCGTCAAGCAGGTTATAGGACGATTCCATTTTGATATATTATTGAACATAAACCTTTGTTACCGTTACTTATGTGTATTTAACTATAATCGCTATAATTTTTTATAGGAAATCCCATGGCCTCGAGGTAAAAACTAGGATGCAGTCTGCTGGCCAGGCAATTTATAAAATCTGTATTTTTCTGACAGGAATGACGAAGAAAATTTCAATTTTCCAAACTAGGCAAGTCGCTCGGTGGAAGTAGCAACTCGAACTTTATGATTTACATGCGAGGAAATCCCAACGACTACGATAGATGGGCTCTTCATGCGCGTGATTCACGATGGATGTTCACAAACGTAGAGAAATATTTTCGGCGAGTAGAGGAGTATTATGGAAACTGGGATGATGGAGCTGACGGTACTGAGGTTTTTCTTCTAATCACAGCGCGTTTTTGTGGAAAATTATTCATAATTAATTTGAAATGCAGGAATTCATGGCAAGAGTGGGCCAATCAGGATTGAAGCAAGCAATTATCGTCCAGGATTCGAGCATGTCCTTAAAGCTGCAAAAGAAGTAGGGTATCAGGTGGGAGATCTGAATGGAAACGTTAGGCAAGGTATTTCTACTCTGCTACATATACAATTTATTCTGGCTCTTATATTTGTAAGGATTGCCATGTCTTACGTTTAATTGAAAGGGTTTTCCCCAATGGATTTTACAATGAAACGGGGTACGCGTTTCAGTACCTACCGTGCATACATTTTACCGAGTTTGTTACGCCATAATCTTGAAGTTTACCGGTATACGTTATGGAAAGTATATTTCCCGTTTCCCAGTTTCGTGTACCGAGATTATGAATACCACGTCTTGTAAGATTTTCCACTTTGAATTGCCTCGGATCTGCCCCGGGTTTGGAAGGATGGTGTAACCTCATTTATACGTTGGTTGCGTGGACAATACTGTCATGTAGTCGCCTTGGGTTTGACATCATGTTGAAAGAGACGCGACATTATTGCCCTATTTAAATTTTTTTAATGTTTAGGCATTACCATTATTTTGCAGATTCACTTGGACAAATCTGGCCGTGCAGTTGGTGTTTCTTTTGAAAGACACGGGGTTAAAGGGTATGCAGAAGCTAAGAAAGAAATTATCATTTGCGGAGGAGCTATCAACAGCCCGCAGTTACTAATGTTGTCGGGCATTGGTCCAAAGTGGCACTTGGAACAAGTCGGGGTGAGAATGACGTAGTTGCATAAATCTTGAATTATGAATTATTCCTTACGTCGTTAATTATTAAAAAATTTTCACAATTGGCAATTTTGAAATTATTTATGTAGATTCAACCGCTAGTTGATCTACCAGTAGGATTTAATTTACAAGACCACGTTACCACTGCCATTGGTCCATTCCTTCTCAATCAACCAGAATCTTTCATGCTGTACCGGGACATAACTATTGGGTCTCTTGTCAACTTTGTGACAAGTGGAACTGGTTCGAAATTGAATTATGATACGGATGATTACATATATATACAGTGGTATCAGAAACCATGTAATAATGGATAAATATTCATTCACCTAGAAATAATACGACGGATTTCGCCCATTTCAGGCAAGTGAGTTTGTACTCTCAAGGGTTACCTACTACCAAAATATTTTTGATTTTGGCCGGGTACTTCCTTCAATACCGAAATTTTACAAAAAATGGGTGATCAAAAACCAAGTAATAACGAATTCTGAAATCTTTTTTTTCGAATTTTTGAGTTGGATTGGAGTACAGAAAGCGTTGTAACGTTAGTTTTCAGCCCGGCAATAACTAAATTAAACTTGAAAATGCCTACAGGAGTGCATTTGACTGGCTTTCAATACTCCAAATTGAATTGTTGCTCCAACAAAGGTCAAATTGTGAATTTTCTGGGAGTTTGCAAGCAGAAATGGGTAAATACTTGAGAGGTATGACTCAGCATGATCCAAATCCAATCCTGGTGGTTGGCCAGACATTCTGAAGCCTTGCCACGAACACACGATCATCAATTTGGCCACCATGGGCTAGTACCCATTTCGACAAATACGTGAAAATTCCCCCCAAAATCCAACATGACGACAATCGCCTGTATAGCCATCATTTTATACACGGAGGCGTGGCCTAGCCGAGTGACGTAATACTGCGACGAGTCTTGCCGTGTTTCTCTC
>JAANSN010001862.1:0-28856 GCA_036850665.1 Dicranocentrus wangi | reverse complement strand
AGTTACAGTAAAAAAAAGAAACTGTTGGGATAGTTGGAGAGACAAGGACAAAGTAGTGATATAGTTACTGCACTGCACACACCACCATCACCACCACATACGCAACCTTTTTGCCCAAACCGTAGCCAGTGTGTAATAATAAGCAGTACATGTCCTCGAGTAAGGAGTTTCTTTTTTTGGAGGGGAGAGATGCTAGATGAGATGCAGGTAGTATACGGAAATGGTGGGGTGCAGGGTTCTGCGGGCTCTTAGAAAAGACAGCGAGCATATATTTCACTCCATTCATTGAGTTAGCTCTTTTCGGAGAGTGTCTTGAATGAAATGAATGGAGAAAGCGGAGTGGCTAAAGGTGCTCCAGTGGCACTGCTCCTATTCATCGAGAGGTGTTCAACCTTGTAACGACTTTCTCCTCTTTTCCTTCTCCGACAACAATAACATCTCAAAGAAACTTGGCTCGCTTTCCCTCCTGCTTTGTTAGCAGAAAAAGATGGGGAGAGGGAGGGAGGGAGGGAGGAAGGTAGCTGCTCTGTGTAATATTGCTGAAAATGCCATGAATGGAAATCGAGACGGAGCGGAGGATGCGAGCAAGGCGGGAGGCAGCTGCTGCTGAGAAGTAAATGTAGTTTGTGACCCCAATCCCATATATTTCACGGACAGGAAAGAGTGCTACATCAGAGGTGATTTTGCCCAAACAATGCTTTTACTGCGGATTCCCCTTTTGATTGTAATATGCTTACCCTGAGGAAGAAGAGGGAACCAGATGGTAACAAAAGTTTGGATGGATGTCGTTGGTCAGCTCGCAGTGGCTTCCCGTCTTTCAGCCATTGAATTGTTGGAGGAGGGTCACCATCTGCTTTACAGTTTAGGGTCACCGGCTCGTGTTTCGGGACGACGGAGTCGGCAGGGTGCTCCCGGATCCTGGGCGGTTGGCCGGCGTCACCTGAAAGTCAAAAGAGAAAAATCTTATTGGAGTAGTGGTAGTCTTCAAATTGGCATTAGTCTTTTTAGTTATGCATTTTTCATAGTGAGCATCTGAATCATATGCACAAAAGGCAAACTTCCTTCTTTCTCCACGTGGTTCCGTCTCGTTAAATTACTTTTAGGTGCATGCATCCCGGTGACTAATGGTATTTGATGAAACTATCAAATGTAAATGCGAATGAGAAAATGAAAAGAGTTGCAAGGTCTCTGCCAAGTTCTTGCTGTTTCGGTAAGGCAGGTTCTATATATAATATGCTTTTCTCCAATATTCTCATCTCCAGTTGCAACAGGGTATAATGTAAGAAGGAGCGGGATGGGTATCATTTACCCCTGGAAAATTGGATTGTGCAATCAAAAATGGAATGTCATGAGACAACCTCAACCTGAGGCTATTCATAGACCAGTTTCCATAAACTATCAAGTTGCCAGTGAACAACCAACCTCATTGCTTCCATCCAATCCGGCTCGAAACAAAATACGATGATGATGATGGTGGTGTCTTCCGAAAATGAATTTTTATATTAATAACGCAAATAGGAAAAAGGAAACAACCCCGTTGTTCCTAACAAGGCAACAACATTCTAAACATTTTTTCAAAGAGGGTAGACACAAAAGAGTTTCACTGGCGGAGGAGCGAAAAGCCATGAAAAAGAATGGAATTTCAGCAATGCCTAATAATAATCACATTTAAAATTTACTTGGAGGAGAACGGAGCGGAATTAGGAAATTTTTGTGGAAATGGAAATGTCCGTCGAGCAAGAGCAACAATGAGCCAATAAGTTTTAGAAAGCGCAACCCTGCTACCAAGCGATATATTCCAAAGTATCGCTTTTCCTTCCTCCGCAAGCGTCTATTCAACGAAAAAAGCGATAGCGGAACGGAAAGTGGTCGATGGAGGATGGTGTTCCAAAGTATTTACCAACTTTTAGTTTTTTTCTTTGAAACGGGAAACGGATCCAGCTGAATTATGAAAATCACCGGATGTCTGCACGCATGCAGAGAATAAGTTGCAACTGCTCAAGATGGTTGAGAGCGAGACAAACAGGAATGAGTGGTTGTTAAAGCTTCATTGAAAACTGCTTACGCCATCCCATTCCTTAAGAGGACAGGACCTCTCAGATGCGGTTGCCATTTCCAGTTGAAAAGTATATCACCAAATTCATTGCATTTGAAAACTCTTCAGTACTCTTTCAGGATGGGAGTTGAAACCCCGTGTGGAACGGCTCACTCTTCATGCGGCAAAAAAGTTGAGCTCGCGAGTGAGTTTTAAGGTTTGAGATGTTAGCATTGGTCCAAAAAGTGTGAGAGTCACATCTGCTCTGGTGTTATTTTGCGCCACTGACATGACGCTGTGCCTTCTTCAGGTAAACCGCGTACACTTGCGTGCTGTCTGTTGGTCACAGACGCTTTCCGGAAAGTTTGGCCTACTTTAATCCATTCCAATTTTTCCCGGGTTTCTGATTCCACAAACGGAAACAGGGTATTATTTGGAGATAACAGTTGAAGGGAGGATAAACAATGAAACTTATCTTCATCCCCAGATATCCCTTGCCAATGTCTTTTCATGCATTTTCTCAACAAGCGGAGCGCGTTTAAGAATATGAAAATGCGTATCGGCTCGGGTATTTTGTAAAAGGAAACAAGTTGCGGATATGAAATGCCAAAAACATGAAAATCCCATATAAAAAGTGTGCATACCAACAAAGTTTCCTCTCCTGCCGGGAGTATGCAATCTTGCATGCATGGAATCCACGGAGGAAAAGTTGTAGGGAAAAAAACTTTATATATTTTTTTTATTCCGGTCGACTACCGCATGTCTCGCCCATTTTCTTGGCATTCAAATAACAAACAGAATTTGTTTGTGCCCGGCCTGGAGGCATCGTACCGACTGTAATGTGTGCATATTCGCTTGTGGGTGCAATACAATATCGAATCTCGATTTCGGATCATCTCTATCGGAAAAACACTTTTTCATATATAGTTTGTCCCAAAGTTGGAAACTGACTGACTGAGTTTACACCGTTTCCCATTTCAGTGCCAACAAACATTCGAGAAAGGGAGAAAGTTGAATTCGTCGAGTGGGATGATGTGAGCCATAAAATTCCAGATGGGGAAAAAGTTGTGATTTTTATCCCCGAGTTGAGATCTCTCTATTTAAAAATACGAGAAAAAGAGTTTAGGGAGCAGAAGGAAATAAGGATTTTCGGGATATTACAAGAAATTTCTACAATTTCTCCTAATTTTTTTTTCTGGAATCAGATTTAGATAACCTCTAAAAAATTCAATTGTCATTCTTCTGCAATATTGGATAGCTGACATTGGACCTCGACTCGACATGTATTTAGTTTCCCTTCAAGCCGTTCACCATTTTGGATTTACTGTATTTTTCCCCAATAATGTTATCACTTTCTCCATTCCACCAAGCTGACTCTGGTGAAATATGTGTCAAAAAAGTAGCAAATAAATAACCAAGATATTTGATAACGGGCATCAGCTGGTTGACAAAAGTTTCCCTTTTCCTGCCATCTAAAAAAAATGTGTTTTTTCCTCCGTTGTTCATCAGTCAAAAAACGTCATGAATTCTATATACGTCCTCCTGTACATGTTATGCTAGTATTTTTCAGCCCATTTTTTCAATTCTTCCTTTTCATCACCCTCGAACAATGGAGTGGTGACAAAGTAGTGCATTTATATATCCAGTCTGTCGCCTACCCTTTTCTCCCCATTCCGATTCCGATTCAAATGCATATCTACCATCATATCTGCTTAGGTCCCCTGTTTTTTTTTGTCAAGTTCATGTTTCACCGTCTTCCCTTTATCGTATCGTCCCTGTGCATCCCGTATTTCATGTCGAGAAGAAGGAAACACATGTTTGCTATTGGTGGCTTTCAAAAAAGTAAGAAAACTGCGTGGATAAATAGAAGGAAAAATGCATCTTTTATTAGTGTTTCCATCTGTCTCTGTGATGTATTAAATGAAAGTTAAAGGAAAATACAAGTTTGGGTAGCATAACCATAATAATCCGAGTAATATCGGCAGTGACAGTGACAGTCGTTTTTTAGGCTTGCGACTATATAGCCCTTCCTCCTCAACTATTGCCGCAACTGAGCAAAGTAAGTAATAACAAACATTTCCCCCCTTTTTTTCTCATTTTCTTCCAAGAAAAACTCCAGGAAAAGAGAAAAGACGGAACGGAAATAGAGAGTGGAAGTCACATATCACAATAATAATAATAATAACTACAGTATAGTAAGTAGGAAAGAAATAGAGAGAGTGAAGGAAGGTCTTCATGTAACATGCGTTTGTGAAATGGGCTCGGAAGAAAATACGTGGTCTATCTGTGTTTTCCCTTGTTACTCCGAATAAATTGTGCTTTTGCATAATAGAGAGCGAACGAGGACAAGGGAAGTAAAAAAAAGACTAACGAGATGCGTAACCGTGCAAGACAGAGTGAGCGTGGGGCTGGGCTAGGAGGAATCAGACAAAAAATGCAGAATGGATTTAATAGGCAAAATACATTCTTTTTTTGTATAGACACGAGAACGCGGAGCACAAAAGTCGATTTTTTGTTGCAGTTTTGTTCAGGTTAGGGTAAAAAATGAAATGTGTAGAGGAGAACGGTTTTTGTATGTATATCTGGACGGATATCTCCTTGTGAACTTTTGCTTGTATATACACACTATCATGTTGCTTTTTTAACGAAAAAATTCCAGCCAAGGGCTGATCCCACTCCTACCTTACTTTTTTGGGGGAGAAATCCTTTAAAAAATGAGATGACAACTCTCTTCACTTGGGATAATCATCCCGATTTTTCATCTCGTTTACTTTTCCTCTTTTTGAAAAAAAAGCGTGTTCCAGAGGTAAACCGTTCGAAAGAACGATTTTCGTGACATTCTTCAGGAGAGAGAAAAGATGAAGAAAAAAATGTGAAAAATGATGAGGAAGCTTTGGATCGAAGAGTGCAGTTTTGAATGCACTTTTTTCGGTGCAATATGCACTTGTCTATTCATTTTCGTGACTGATGCCAGCCTTCACATTTTTCCTTATGAATTTTTCTCCGCCAGATAAGCGCTCACTTTTTTCCTTGGCACAAAACCTCGTCCAATTCCCAACTCAATACTTTATCGATAATACAAAAAAAGTGGAGTCACGGCGGAAAAAAATGAAGGCAACGCACATTTCATATTCCTCTCGAGAAAAACTTTAATGCATGACATTGGCTCAGTTTCTTGGGGAAAAAAGTGAAAAGAAAGCGATGTGCCTGTCTGTGCGTGTGCATATGCACTGCATCACGTTATACGCTGCTCTAGCCCAGAACAGAACGCATCAAGAGCAGAGATGAATATGATCTATGATCGTCCAGAAAGAGTGTGGCGGTGGCATGGCAGGAAAAGGATGATCTTCCAAGCAAGAAGGATGTGGCTGTGTGTTGCTACTTGAGAATTCAGTGGACTTCTTGTCACGTCTTTTGGCTTACACTTTCCACGCAATAATGCCTCAGCTGAGCTGAGAGCCCCACAAAACTTGTCTAGGATATGGTATGACATTGCTTTTAAGAAAAAAATTCTCCCGATGCAAAGTCAACAACTTTTCACGACGATAATATCGCTAAGCTAAAGCAAGCTTCCAGCAGTAGGTATATCGTATTCTAGCAGCGTAACGAAATTTTCCGTATAAACTCACCAAGAAACATGACCACAGCATCAGAATAAAGTGCATAATATGAATGCATATTCTACACATCACCGTCATCATGTTGATCTGCCCTCAAAAAGGGACTCGGTTTGCCACACACACACACACACACACACACACACACACACATTCATAAAAAAGTTACATGTGTTGTATGACTCTCTCTTGACTTTCCGCTGGAGATTTTTTTTTCTCCGCTTTTTTCATATCTCAAGAAAATACATGTACACAAAAGCAGTAAGCAGTCAAGCTGGTTCTCTCTCAAGTCATCATGGTACGTGGCTGGAGAAGAAGCGGCTTAAAAAGTGAAGCCAATATCGTGACGCGTGTGGTTAGGGCATAGAATGCGTATATGCATTGCGTGGGCTTCCTTGACAGAACAGCTTTAGAAGTATTACCACGTCCATACGTAATGCGAAAAGCTGAGGTGTTGATGCTGTAACAATCCATTCAACCTGACATGGGAATAATATCGAGAGCTTTTCCCTGTTGCATTATTCCACCTTTTTTTATCCTTAAGCATGCCATGAGCGGCTCCTCCAGAAAGCATATGGATTCCAAGTTAAGTTGGACGCATCAGGGTGGGATATTTTTTATGACGTTGTGGCAATGTTCTCAACTTGAAGGATTGTACAAGAAAAAGATGTCCTCAGATGTCAACTTGCCCTTTTTTTAGTCTCATCATCAGCCCTGCTGTTTGGGTGTGCTGGAGGAGTGTTGCATGTTGGATGGCTGTCGCCAAGAATGGAGACATCAAAAGATGTCCTCAATCAACGACACACATCAGCCCTTGCGTGTCCTATCTACATGTCCTCTGCTACGCTGCGTCACCAACGATTTCCGTATTTCTCCTCATTCCTCAAAAATGTGTAGCTGCGTTGACTTGTTGAAGGGTTACATTTGTTTTCAATTAATTTCTATGAGCGTGGATAATGCTTGGGTGGGGGTATTAACCGTATCAGGTATTAACCATTTGGTTGCGTCATGTCCAACGTCATCCGAGCACATCGTCAACATTTGTAATGCATGTCACAACCGGCTGCCTCCTTACATTGAGCAGAGGTTGTAAGCCGTCACCGGTGCTCACAGCGACCAGAACTGGAGGGCCACACAAAGACGACATGGAATGGAAGTAGTGAAATGGCTGAACTAAGTAGAACATTTACAAGTCCCGCTTTTTAGATAAGTGATAACCCTTTTTCATGAGCTGTTTCCGACAAAAAAGGAAAAAGCTAATTGACAGGGAACCGTGTTCTCCGTAAGTTGATGGAATGCGTCGTATTAAAAAAAACTTTGACTCTCGCGTAGCTACTATTACTTGAAACAGTGGAGCACGGCTAAGGTGCGTAGCGTAAGTAAATTATGATGATGATGGTGACAGCCAAAGAAGGGTTTTACATATCGTGATGAAAAGGACTTTTGAGTAATGTACCCTCCTTCCAAGAAACAAGAATCGGGTTAATGGACATGCACTTTTAATGCGCCCGCTAATTTCAGGAAGAGGTAAGCATTCTCATTTTGGGACTGATATGCACTTAATATTATGCCAAAGTTTGCGTGTCGTTCTGTACTTGCGACACTCATAAAGTATGCATATTTTTGTCTTATAACAAAATTACAGCTTTGCTGATTTGCTTATGCCTTTCCAACCTCGTGGAATAATTGGTGGGGATTATTCCTTACAAATTTTAAGAAGTGAACACAACACGTTGTCACTTTAAAAACACCAGTACCAGTGAACAACCCGTCGGTCCGAATGCAAATCCGGGCTTCCGTGACTTGGTCCAATATCCTTGCACCACATTTACCAAGCTCGCGTCGGGGCCTCCGTTTCAAAAACGCAATGAATGATGCATAACATCACATTAGTCAAACTGGGAGCGAAAATACATTTTTTTCTTGAATATTCCTGGTGTTAAAGGGACACGCATTATTGCCATCTCACAAGTGAAAAGTCCATTAAGTACGGAAACGCAACTGACTCAACTCTCCACTCTTTTTCACTCCCTTCCTCCTCTGAATTACCCCAGTTTCCGGTCATTTTGATGACCTCTCCGAAGGAGAAAGCCAATGTTTCCCCTGTCACATATATTCTAGCTGCTGGACACAAAAAATGTTGCTGTCATTTTTCTCTTGTTTTAATTACATTTCTCCTCCTCCTCCTCCTCACAACATCAAGAACTTTGGAGTCTTTCTTCCTCCAGAAAGTTATTAAAGTAAAAACACAATAGCCAGGTAAAAAGAATGGAAAGGATCTGATAAGACATTGTAAATTCAAGAGTGACACATGCCTCGCTTGCCAGTCTCCCCTCTTTTTCATTCGCCAGGCCCGCTTCCCACTGGACTTTTCTAATTCCCATGGCTTATTAGTTTCCCTTCTTTCAAAATAGAAAACATACATCCAGAAAAAATACTCCATTGTCAAGCAAAGTCTGTCCAGACATCCAAAGAAAAAGGGTTAAAAAATTCTACAGAGCTATAGTACAGGTAAGTAAATGACTATATAGGTAGTCGTGATGTTGACTTCATGAAAAGATTAATAAACGAAAGTTGCCGTATGTAGTTCACATGTTTGAACTATTATTCAAAGCATACATATATTTTTTTGTTATTTTTTCCCTTCCCCTCCTTTCTCTTTCTCCAACTCCCGTCCTTTCATAAAAGGAAAGGGACAAGGTCGTCTCAAAGGAAATCCAACGAGAATGCAATAAATGCAACTTTGTTCCGTTCCTCCATTTCTTATTACATTGTCTTGCTGCTCATTTCTCCCGAAAATTTAATCTTGGCACAACAAAAAAAATCCAGTGCGATTGACTCGAGCGAACGACAAGTGTTCCTCGCGTTTCTCCCTGCATCTCATTCTGTATTCATTTGGGTAATGCATGTATACACCATCACCATCATGAACTTCTTCTACTGCCCGGATACAAAAGGAAATAACTATGAAGGATTTAATACGATTCAGATTCCCATTTAGATAGGACTGACTTGAGCACTATGCTTGTCTATGGAGAAAGGTTAAGGGAAAATCCTTGCAGCAAAACCGTGAACTTCTTCTACTGCCCGGATACAAAAGGAAATAACTATGAAGGATTTAATACGATTCAGATTCCCATTTAGATAGGAGGACTGGCTTGAGCACTATGCTTGTCTATGGAGAAAGGTTAAGGGAAAATCCTTGCAGCAAAACCGACCCTTTCTTGAAGACCTTTTTTTTCTTTGTGGCACTTGAAGAATGCATAATAATAATGGTAGCATGATAGGGCTTGAGTACTCCCTCCTGAGCCTTTTTTCCAGAGAGTGAGATATCCCCATCAATGGAATGACTACGAGGATAATCCTTTAGACAACTTTATTGTACTCCATTTCAGCCTCCTTTCCTCNAGAGTGAGATATCCCCATCAATGGAATGACTACGAGGATAATCCTTTAGACAACTTTATTGTACTCCATTTCAGCCTCCTTTCCTCCACGACGCAATATAATATTTAAACCGTGTATTATCTAATGTTCCTACATCCTACTGCTGTTCTTATCGCGGAGCACTTGCTCCTCTCGAAAAAATCTTTACGTTTCCACTTCCACCAACGGAGCAGTGAATAACACCCGAGGAGCATGTGTGCACTATTATGGCGTTTAGCACGGAATCCGAATACAATTTAATATTAGCATTTTATACCTCGTGCTGCTGAAAATGCAAGTGTCCTCCGCTTTTATGTGCTTCTGGGTGGTGGGTATATAGCCCTCCCCGTGGTACACCTTGCGTAACATAACCCTTTCCAACCCATTGTTTCAGAGAAGAGGCTAAAGATAATCATCATATCCAACAACGGAGCCCCCTATACAGCTTTACTCTTTTTCTATATATATATAAATCCTCTCCTCGTTGTGCACTTTATGCCTTTCTCCAACCTTCCATTGGCCTAAAAGAGGTGAAATTAAGAGTGTTGGCAAAGGAATATCCACCACGAGTGCTGCTTGCTAGCAGATGTATCCCTTCTCTTTTGTCCAAACACCAACTGCATTATATTACCCCCATATTATAATGCTAACTGAAGGGGTTTTCCGAGAAGCGGACACTTGAGACAAGCAAATAAAATAAAAAGCGTCTAGTTAAAACCTAGTCGCTCCTGCTCCTTTCCGGGGCTGTCGTTTTTTATTGTTGATCCAACTAAAAAACTTGCCCTCTTTAGCCAGCTCATCATTCCCGGGATGGAAGGGCTTTAAAGGACAGAAACGAGCCCTTACTCCCTTTTCATACTTGACTGCTCCCATCTTCCTCTCCATATTCCCATCATTATTTCTCCGGCAATAATATTCATATCCTCTGTGTGTCCCCTTATGATGCGAATTACAAATGCGAGGGAGAGGAAAACCAGAGAGAATCTTCAGCTGGGCTATCTGCTTTTTTTCTTCTTGAGAATCCTCCTCGATAAGGACCTTTAGCCACCATTTCCCACTCTTGCTTTATTTATTTTTATTCACCGTCTCACAACTCAACTCTCCACTTGAGCCTTCCAGCAAAAACGAGGCTCTGTTTTTATACCTCAGTGGTGGTGGATTCAAGCCTCCCTTCCTTGGTATATACCCACGTGCACTCCTTTTTTACTACTCTATTACATTTTTTTCTGCTGAATGCTGCATTTTTCCTTCTTACTTTCTCCCAGGCAGGCAAAGAAGAATGGAGTGTGGTGGATGGCGTGTTATTATTGCTTGCATAAACCATCCAGCGAAAATGTACCTTTCACCAGACTCTACTTGAGTAAATAACATGGATGATAATAAAAAGTAAAAGTGACAGCAAAAGTCTCCTTAAGAGGAGTACATATGGCCAACATCCGACAGAGTAATGGGCAAAAACATCTTCAAACAAAGAGCATCTATACGAATCTGCCATTTCCCCCATTCTTGTGCATACATTTGCAACCGTTTTTTGCCACCTTTGCAGTAAAAACAATATTATTTTTTGGAGAGACGGGGAAAATTGTCACATTTTTTAACATTGGCTTAAAAGGATAAGAAAAATGGCGGAAGGATCCTACTGCGTAATAGTACTATATTATACTATGCATAGGTTTCATCATTAAAAAGTGTGTACCACCTGTTTGCCCCTTCAGGTAAGAAAGGAAAAACTACTCAAAACTGGAAATTGTTTAGAATTTACACCTGCAAAATGAAAATACAAGGGAAATATGAGCATTGTTTATTTTCCTAAATGGGAATTTTCATGGTGGTTTATGCGAGATGGAAAAGGTTTATATATCTATAACCATGTTTTGTTGAAATAACGTGTGAAAAGGATTTTTCAGGTTGCACACGTGTTCACATCACATTCACCCTTCCTTTATTTCCGCAAAGACATGAATCAAGGTATGGATGGCTGCGGAACTGTGGGACTTTATGCAGAAAATATTCTGATCCGTTTTCAGGAATATTGCCAGCAGTTCAACCCTTGTAGGCAGGACTTTGGCTACTTGGGTTATTCCTTTTTTTAGATAGAAATACGATGAGAAAAAGGAGACAAGGAAGAATGATGCCCATATATTTTACATAGATCACCAACGCTGTCTTGTGGCGTCTGCATGTGGTATTTTCTCCACTTTCCCAGTCTCCCTGTCCATTACACACGTTTTTTCCTTGTTTTCTCCTTCTCTCGTGAGAAACATTTTTATGCATGCGGTAGAACACACGTTACGATTTGCGGGATGGTAATATTCCCGTTTCCCAAAGTAATATATGGTTTCCCTTCAGATATATTGAGGAGTACACGCAGAAAGGGTACTTGAAGACTTTGGGAGAGAGAGAAGAGCTCTTGAACAACTTTGTTTTAACCACATGACACGTGCAACATTTTCCTAGGAACCTGAACCTCCGTCCTTTCTCTCCTCGGATTTCCTGATACAAACCCATTTTGGATTATCCTTTTCTCTTGAAGAAATGTAGGCGTGATAGTGAAAATTGCAAGTGGAATTATTTTTTGAACCGTAAATGCAATTCCAGATTTTTTCGGCGCACAGGAAATTATTGTTTTCTTGTCGGGACCATAATGGAATCGCAACGGAAAGAAAATGGAAAACGATGGATGTGACACGTTAAGCTTTCTTCTCCTGAAATGCTCTGAAGACAATGGGAAAATGGCAATGGTAATTTTTTGACAACGATCTTCGGCACATTCTCCGCCACCCGGAATATATGAAAAAAGAATAGCGGAATAACCATACGAATGGAAACAATGCCATGCAAGTGCTAGAGTCTTCTCCGAAATGCAAAAAATACCGTTAGCCAAAGTTTTTTTTATCTGGGTATGCTTACTTGAAGAAACTCGAAGGATGTATATATTTTTGAAAAGGAATAAAAAAGCGAAAGGCTGGATTCTTCTAGTTGAACTCACTCAGGCATACTTCCGTTTATTCCACACAAGAGCTCCAAAGGAAAACCAATATTATCAGAAATCTAAGAATGAACAAGAACAGTTGAATCAAGAGAGGATGCAATAATAATTCGTAGGGTATGACAAAAAATATGAGATTTTTACAACGCGGCAGGTTGACAACTTTGAGAGAAAAACTATAACAGAATTTGAAGCACACATGCGTTACATATTGTCATGCATAACAAGTGGTGAGATTTGACGTGCATTTTATTTCAAGCAAGCTTATGTAGCTCCCGCAATAATGGCACGCACAACCTCCAATTGACTTCTCTTCTCTTTGAACTGTGCCAAGGCTTTATATCCCCAAATATTTGTTGTTTGTCCCAATGCAAATTATTATACGCACGGAAAAAGTACAAACGTGCATGAGTAAACGAAACCAATTCCTGTATTTTCTAGTGCGTGCGAGGAGGGAGGGAAAATAATCGACAGAAGGAAAAACGCAAGTTATCCAAGCGAACGGGAATTATTGCGTGCTTATCTGTAGACTATCTTTTATAGGGAAAAAACTCTTGACAACTTTAGTTGGGAAGAAAGGACATCAGTTTTCCCCGCCTTATGAATATATATTCGTATAAAATAACAGGGTCGACGGGAGCTCTATTACCCGTCATATTATTATTCCTTGTAGAGATATCGAACGTGACGCGACGCAACTTGCTGTCGTCGAAAACTGATGAGAATTTTGTATTTGGAACAAAACCCTTAACTCTTAACTTCTTTACGCACTTTATTCGAGCGTATATAATCCTGGTTTGCAAAACTTTATTCGAATATCTTTCACATGACTTTCTCCAGAAGTAGGAGGTAGGAAGAAACTAAAGGAAATTGGAGACTCCTTAACTCTCCGGTCAGGTCAGATCGTGACATTTGAGAATCGAGTGTTTAAAGGAAAGGAGGCTCATGCGATCCATCAGATATCCAACGCAGCTCAACGTCTTAATGAAGGTAGAAATATAAAGAGTTTTCTCACATATATAGCTAATATATGCACACAGCTCTTATCGGAGAGAAGGAAAAATGAACCCTGCCGTGCCAAAGTAGGTTCAAGGGTGTCTTCCGCAGTTTGTTAAGGTGGCCACGGCGGAGAATGCGAGATTTTTTGTGATGGACAGAGCGGAAGTCTGAAGACATCTCCATTTTCTCGGAATTCTATCAAATGACTCCATCACCAGGAACAAGTTTCAGGAGGCGAACGAACGAACTGTGCATGTAATGTAGTAGTCGCCCACTTGAGGCCCCAGAAGACTGGGAAAACAACGAGTAGTTGGAATCTTTATGTAGTCAGTTGTTGAAGGGAAAGCAGTTGATGTTGCTGTCAGAGAGTGTGCTTTGCCTACACAAGAATGGCATTCCATACGACTATATCCTCCTCTCTCGCTGGAACTACATTTCCACCAGAGAGTAAAACAAATAGATAGTTTGAATGTGCTCAGTCAGTGAGGATTCTTTTTTATATGAGGCTGGTTATAGTTGTTGATGGGACCATACCAATGATCGCATCGGATTCCATCACTCTTTATCTCTCACTCGGTGCACTAATGTATGTGCATGCCACCAGCCTGAGCAATTCCTCCTCAAGTCAGTTTTATCCTGGAGAAACCTGAGCGGAATGGGCAAGAAAGTTGGGCTAAACTCGGGTTGTAAAAACAGACACTTGGAAGGGGAAACCCCGTGCCAAGGGATAGCGATGATCCACATGATACCTGAAACTATCCGGTGTGATGTCTTACCTCTTTTCCCAGCAAATAAAATGGAATGTAATGGCCGTTCCGGTGTTTGTATACAGCAGAACAACACAACCAGGCTGTTTTTGTGAACGGACTATTGTGTATCGTATTCTGGGAGTGTCGTGCTTGTAAAATATAACGTAATGCGCACTTTGCGGATTTTTTAAAAGGGTTGAGAATGTAGTAGTAAAAGCTGGACGGTAAGATGTGTTGTTGATAGCCTGTTGTAAAATAGAGACACAACGACTGTTTCGACTCGTCCATTGGGAAACCAGGTGATTTGGAAAATCATTCTAGGAAAGCAGAATATATTTTTTTGTTTACAGCAAAACAATTCAAAATTATAATGTGGCTAACAAAAACATTCACTCAAACATATTCCCCTTCCTTAAATTCATTACCTAGCATCCGACCACTCTCGCTTCGCGTCGTCTAGTCCACATCTGACAGTATCCTCCGGCCATGAAAACAGTTTATGGAGGAAAGGAAATAATAGGGTTTCCCTTTCCCGTCATATAGCAATAATCCAACCCGCTCCCCTGATGAATATATCCCGCATACCAACACATATTTTAGGGACTTTTCTCCTTCCTTGATGTTATGCCGTTGTTGAACCACGTGTGGTGAGATGATGATGATGATTTTTGTCTTCGTGAATGGCGGTTATTACCAGATCTATTAGCTCAAAATGTTTGAGCATGTTGTTTTTAAATGGGTAACACGCGAGGCGAGGCGAAGGCACATGCCTCCTCCGCTCGGGCTAAGTGTGTTCAAATCTTTGAAGATGAGATGGGTTATCCAGCCGGAGGGAATGTTTTGGCTTTCACACCACCACCGTTCTGATCGGGTCTCCCCGCTTTTTGGGAAGCAGCTTTCAGTAGCTAGCGAGCGAGTGTGTACACACAAAAAAGAGCTTTTCACCCTTGTTTACCTATTCCCAATATCTCCCATCCAATCCATCCTTTTAGGCTGGAATGAGTGCCGAGTATATACGCAAACCCGGGCCCGAGCTATGCATCACACAATAATACTGATCTCCTGGCGGATTTAATAGCTCGGAGCTATTGAAAACATTGGGGATTACTTTGTTGAGGACGGCTTTTACGAGACAAAAATGTGTTTTCTTTAGCTGTGGCAAAATATTTGGGGAAATGGTTTTCGTGTAAAATGTGCAAGACATGTGGGTCCTTAAGCTATCCTCCAGTGAGGATTACCACCAAAGTTTGCTGGCTACCACCATTATGTGTTTTGTAATATCATTTAGAGCCGTTTGGAGTAAAAAGCTGGTCATCACTACACCGTTATGCCATACTGCTGTGGTTGGTGGTGACGGTGGTGTAGAGACAACAATCGATTTTAGTAATTTAATTACTCCGGAAATTAGGGCATGATTGTCTCATTGTGAGTCAAGCTTTCGCCAAAAACATGCATTTCCACACAGATTTCCTATATATACTACACTGCCATAATAATGCATAGCAATACGGACGTGTTTAGAAGAGACACAATGTGACATTCCAACGTCGTCAGTATTGTAGTGGCGGTATGAATGGTGAATACATCTTAAGCCATCATTTTGTGTAGTATATTTTGCTTGCATCGTAAATATAGTTTTGTGTAGACAAAACACGTCGTAAGAGTTGCGGCGGCGGAGTGGCTGCTGCATGCTGCAAACTAAAACAATATATTACCTTGTGAAACTCATTTTGCCTGGAAGGGAAAAACAAAGAACGAACGAAGCATAAGCTTGGTGAATGAAGGGGGAAGGAAGGGACAAGCAAGGAGCAAACATGAAAGGGAAATGAAGCAAGGACGGAATGAATAGGGATGTTATAATTACATTAATGTGTATTATTATTAGAAAGCCTTGTTCACGTCCGTCCTCTCTCTCCCATCTCCACACAACAACATCAACTTTCCATTCTTAAAGACTCCACATCCCATTTCTCGACCGCAAGAAACTCCTCGCTACTCCCGTTGTTCAAGCCCAAGGAGCAGCATATAATACGGTTTAATAACGGCATTTCAGAGACTTTGCATACACGAACGGAAAACGGGAGTAGAGGTGCTGTATATCAATAGGGAGCAAGAGGCAATCCGATTTTAATGTAAATACCCACTTTCTCCTCCTCGTCCCTTCCACTTTCTTAAGAAATTCTCTCAACAACCACAGAAGGTATTATATTCTCGCCATGTGACCCTTATTGTCAGTGTGCTGTGCTCTTTCTCTCCCGCTCCATATTTACCCACTCTCAACAAATTCTCTTCCAGTTTATACCTCACGACGGGAAGGGCACAACTAAAATGTTGATTTTTCCTCTAGTTTTTAGGCAAAAATAACATTTGGGCAAACTTATCACGCTCCTTTCCTTTCCCTCGGTTTTTGAAGATGCGAAACAAGTTTTCAAGTAAGCAGTAGTGTGGGGTTTGGGGCAAATGTGGTTTTCTTTGTGGAAGTTTTGCTAAACAATGCAGGTGACTATTTGAATGGGGCCGCATAGAAAAACGCTCTGAGCCGTAATGAAAGGATGCACTTCTTCTGCTAAGAAATAGTGCATTACTTTATTCCTGCATTCCACATAAAAAACCTTTCCAACTACGTATACATTTTTTAGACCATACATGATTTGATTACATGGGATTTGTCACATATGCCATGCCACAGTCTCAAATGTTCATTCCTCAAAAATATGCAAATAGTACATCACAAAATGTCTATGTAAATTTAGAACCCTCATTTCAATCAACACGTTACCGCTAATGTAGAAACTTTTGTTTGAAAAACCTGGCAGCATTATATGCTCCAGCTGTAAAGAGAATCTGGTGGGGGGAAAACAAACGAATTGTTTAAACATTTACTCACTCCAAAAAGAAATTTTCGTCTGGAAGATAAGCTCCGAATTTACTCATCACACGGAACCTATTTACGTTGGCTTTAGCTACACATTTCAACAAGTCAACGTGGATGTGTAGCTTCCTGGCGCTAGCTAACACAGCGCGTCTTTGTTTACTCCGAAAAAAAACTTGGTTTAGAATTGTAGGAATCAATACATTATGTCCAAACAAGTCGTTTCTTCACCCTTTCACAAAAATACAGAGCCTAGATGTGAGAAAAAAAAAGTTTACTTGGGTAGGGAAAAAAAGTCAGTTTGTTGGTGAAACTGTAAACATTGTTTCTCCCATTTTTCTCCTTTTCACTAAATCCAATAGCTGAAAGCTGGAAAAGATAATAATTTTTAGGTTGTTAATGACTAGAGATGTGACGAAAGATGGGAAAAAGGTTTCTCCACAGTTTTACAAAAGGTTTTTGAGTACATGTCTCATCGTTGAGATTAGTGACTCTCTACATGTTTCTCAAGTTTGGAGTTTGGACAGTTTGGATAAGGATGATGATCACAAGTTGAAAAGGGAGGACCCCATTCTAAACTTCCTTTGATTTTACAATGCTCTACCCCAATAGCTTCCTCAAAAAAGAAAGAGGCAACCCTTGACGTAATCTTTCCTTCCGGAGGTCTGATTGACGCTAGAAATATATAGTTTGTGTGATTCCATTGCATTCCCCATCTCACTCCGTCAGTGTGTGTGCCTCCATCACAATTTTCATCCTTTTTTCCTCTCTCCAGCTTTTATTGTAATGGGTTGCCAGTTTAAATTCATTTGGGGAAGGGGTCCAACCAAACCTGAGGGAGAGAGAGGGGGATTGAGACAACTAGACAAGTTTGGGAGACACACTGACTGACTGAATGACTTCCAAGTGGAAATCTTGTGTACACATGAGAGAGAGAGGATCCTCCTCCGCTTCACTTTGTACAGTTAGCGTCCCAAACCAACTCGAAATAATAATTATTTGTTCAACAAAGAAACTTTCCCTTTTCCCCAAAAATATATATATTCATCTCGTGGACAGGGTTCAGTGGATCGTCCTCTTATCGATGCATACACCAACACCAGCCACGCACAAAGCTTGTTTTAGCCACTCCACTCCTCCACTACTATTTTTATCGAGGGGGCTCTATACCCATGGATCACGGAATGTTTGTCTTTGGCTCGTGTACTAAAAAGCGAGTGCACGAGGAAGCGAAAAAGAGTGATGTGGATGTGGGAGAAAGATCAATGTTTGAAGATCATTAGCTGAAACGTATGGAGCTTACCCCTTTTTTATTCCACGGTGCATTAATGGATTTCCCTTTCAAAGTAAAAAAAAACTACTATGGGAAGGAGAAATGAAGGGTGCCTGTCAGGAAATGCAAGGGATTTTTGTCTAATGAGCATGCAAAACCCTCAAATTAACAGTCTCTCGGCTCTATTTAGTCTGATTTGGAGTTGTTAAATGTTATGTGGATTGGAATGGTTGTGTATATATATATATATACGTTTTTGAACTCTTGTAAAACTTTTTTTTCCTTTGTCGCATTTTTTCCTCTTTATTTCTTTGAACATGACCTCTTTCCGAATCTCCCACTGGGAGCAATCTCTGTTGTCGTCTTGCTCACTGATTTTTTCTCCTCTTTTTGGTACACGTCATTTCCTGAAACAGTGGAGGAGTAGTAGGAAGGAGCTCCTCCTGGAACTCGTTCCATCTGTTCGAGTCTCCCAGCGAAATGGAATAGATAACGATGCTCCCTGCTCTCCATCCATCGTTTTCTTCTTCTTCTTCTTCTTCTTTTTTCAATTTCTTTCTGGTCAAGATAAGAAACAATCGGAAATTGGGGGGATGCCGAACCCAACTTTGAGCCACTTGATTTTTTCTTGAGGTATCAAGCAAATATACTTACTAGTCAGAGCAGAGCGAACGTACGGTTGCACGAAGGCTATAATTTAGCTGCATGGATGCTCAATTCAGTGCACTGGTGATGCGGAACAAAATGAAATAAATTCAATTTGAAGACGTCCACTGACTGACTGGACCAAGGGATGCATAAAATGTCTTCTTTACTTTTTTCCTTCTTTTACTCTTTTATCCACTCAATAATACATAAAGTAGGTTTCCAACCAAGAAAACTCCCTTTGTTACACGACGTTGTCCTCTATACGAGTATGTATATATATCAGCCGGATTCTAGTAGACTTTTCAATTGATGCACACCCCAACAACGAGATTGGAAAGAAGAGATTTTTTCCTTCGAATAGCATCACTTTCGTTCAATGTCCATGCTACTGTGCTGCACTGTCCCAATAAAGTAGATAAAATACGAGGAGCCCGACCAACGGGACATCATCCTGGAATGGAAAATGAGCAGAGACAGTTACGGAACAGGCTGCTGCGGTGATGTAGTAGGAAGTAGCGAGAAAATGGTTGGGATCTTGTAGCTTGACGAACACACAACCCGCGTCGTGTGTACATTTTACGGTTTCTGTTCATACCTATACCAGGCCCTGCCCAACCTCCATGAAAGTCTTGTGAGAAAATGAGAAAAAAAACAAGGAGAACAAGGTTCGGGAGGAAATGCACAGAGAAAAGAAGGGAAAACGGGGAAAAATATAGGAAGCCAGTCAACGGAGCAAGACTTCATAAAAAGAGTGGTGGGGAAGCTCATTCCACATTAAATTGTATTATTATTATACTATTTAGACAGCTCCAGCCCTCCTCTTGTTTCCTCCGAATACACTACCATCTTCATCTTGCCAACATCACTGTCATTCAGTGATATATAAGACCCTCCAAAGATGTGTACCTACCTACATACATTCCGAGGGGAAAAAATATTTCCTCGAAATGGGCAAATTCGGAAGATATGGATGTTGTCGGCGGAGTGACTGTGTGTGTGGCTCTTGAAATAATTTCGGCTCTTGGTGTGCCATCCCTGATTTATGCCTTAATAGTTCAAAGATCATTGCCTTCTTATTCAACCTGAAATGACAAAATTTTTCTCATTTCTTCGCATTTTAAAGGAAATGCTGTGCCGTAAGGAGTTTTTTGACGGGTTGTCCCCGCACAAAAAATATACGACTTCCAATTGCCTAATTGTGACAGGATTTTTTTTCCAAAAGTTGAACTCATGCAGGGATAGCTGCTCTCATTGTAACAACTTTCAGAGGGTAGCCAGAATGGTAGACCACACCAGCTCAAAAGCAACTTATTAAAGGTGCAACGCCAACCAACCAATCTTCTTTACAATTTACCCCTTTTTTCTTGTAATTTTCTGAAAAAAAAAGTTTTGTTGTGAGGTACACGCCAAAGAAGTTGGTAGTGATGACGGTGGTGCTGATGGAGCTGGAAGTCATTTCGTTCCGTGAATACACATTGCGTATTTTTGTGTTCAGAGTCAGAGACTCCGGCAACATTTTTGAGATTGTTGCTTTGTGTTCCTTCCAGCAGCACACCCGAACGAAAGATGAAGGCGTGTAGTCAACTTTTGTGAGTTCATGTTTCATTCAGTAAGACTTTTTTGGTTCAAGGTTTAATCTTGATAAAAGTTTTATTGTTAGTAGTCCCGTAACAGCTCCCTGAGTACGCATTCCAGAAAAACGGTTGGGTAATCAAAACATCCAGCGCAAGCATAGTCAACTTTAACTTGCGTTCGCAGATAGAGGAGGAGGCGGCTGTGTGCAACAGCGCACACCAAAAATGAAAGAATTTATTTCCCTTTCCACCTGATTCCCAAAAATAATATCATATATGCAAAGACTTTTTCTTGAGTTGACAATGAACTTTTGGGAGGATAAAAAAACTAACAAAGAAATGTGCGCAATGTTGGAACAATCTTTTGAATGTCTTGATTTTTCCAATGAGTCTCCGTGTGGTACGCATATATATTTACCAAAGATAGATATACGTGCACACTCTCCTGGTTCATATATTATACGACTTCCCAGTTTTAGAGATCATTACGGATTTTTACAAGAAATGAAATGAGCGGGAGCATCAGCCCTGTTGAAAAGTAACCTGATGAAGCTGCGGATGAAAAACCTTAAAAAATAATACCCGGCAGCCCTATTTTCTCAAGGTTTTCCCCTTCCAACTCAGCTTCCCAAGCTTCTCTAATCCTGCCAGCTCAGTTCTATTACCTAAACAGAGTGACTCTCAACTCTCTGTATTCCCGTGAATGACTCAAAAATGCTGAAACAAGGATAGTGACGGTATAGGTAGTAAGCTGCACACAATTCTCAACTCTCATTTCCAAAACTAAATGAATCTTTCCCAGTAATGCAGAACAATCAACTGGTATACGCAGCGCTGTAGAAGTGTACACAGTTTGGTAATCATGCATGGATCCATGCTTTGCCAGTCACAAGGTACTTTTTTTCCAGTGCACTCTGGATACCCACAGCTCACCCTTTAAATTTTGAGCCCGTTTCTGTTACAGATTGGCAGGGAAAACGACGAGAGGATCCAGATGGGGGTCTCTAAACAATGCGTTTTAGCGTTAACAGCTACGCGGAAGGCAAACAGAGAGAAAATGTAGTTTTCCACGGAATAAAAGAAAAAGGATGTACACCAGAAGTGGATGGAGGAGAGCTGGCTACAAAACCAAAACGCGTTTTTTATCTACCTTTATTTTTGAGCTTCTTTTAGTTTCTTTTTTCTAAATATTTGGCTTCAGCCTGGTTTTTTTTTGTGTAGGCGGTTCAAGCTTTCCTAAAAATCTGGCAACAAATAACAAAAGCCAAGTGCAGCAGGGAGAAAATGTGGACGAGAATTATTTGTGGAGGCAAGTGTCGTGGTCGAGGCCCCATGTGGACCTTCCTTCCTATTTTTGTACCCACTTTTCTGTCCTGTGGTCAATGCACCACAACGAAAAAAAAACTCTACACTCAAACAATACATTTTTTTCTCGGAATACGGCATGGAAAAAAATGTGTATGGGTCCAAGCAAATACTTAACTCTTGATCTAGAACCCATGTATTTTTAGTTTTTTTTCTCTTTCTCTCTCTCTCTCGAGATGTCGAATTGAATGTGTGTTCTCTGGCTAAAAACTGCAGTTCACAAGTTTGACTTTGTGTATTTCCCCAGATTTCCTCTGTCCCGTTCTATTTGCCAAAGTTTGTGGATGAAGGACTCGCTTTGTCTTGTGTCGTTTTCCCTTACTGTATATATTCCCCCAGACTCTGGTCTCCAACTCGGAGTAGTATCGAGTTAAAAAAAGTGTAGCAAGTCCTGAGGAAGGAAATACATCAGAACAGGAAAATAGGAGGAATGTCACAGCACAGAGAGTCAGGAGGAGTCGGGACTCGGCTGCATGTAGATGTGGAGGAGGAAGCTGGAGGTGTATGCTTGATGGAACAATGTTTGCACTTTGAAGGAGTTCATTCCACAAGGGATCTTAATACACTTTCCTTCCCACTCTCGAGGAGGAAAAGACAAAAGAAAGTAAAAGTGTCCTTAGCCACGAGCATATACCTATACCTAAATACGTACATTCTTCTTCTTCAAACGTGTAGAGCCACAAGCGGCGGCGGTGGAGAGCGAGAAGGAGCAGAGAGCATTGGAAATGTCTGACATTATTGTGTTTCGGGTCATCAAGCAACAAGAGGGAATAAATAGAGTTGAGTTCGCTTCCAGACTAAGATTAATGACTTTACCTCACGGCATTCCAAACGCATTGCCTCCACTCCACAACGCAACTGTTTGTGCACACTATATACTTTTTCTCTAAAAACAGCAACAACTTTCAGTTCCGTTTTTTTTTATTTCTGGAGCATCACGAGAGCCCACTGTTTTTGGCTCTATATCAATGTGCTAAGCTCCATTTTTCTTGCTGTACTCGCCACAACAGCTCGATTTCATCGACTAGCAGCAGTAGCAGACCAATATGAACTCTGTGGAATGAAGTGAATGTGAAAACGGTAGTGGTTTATCTGTCTCCTAATTTACTAAATATTTATTAGCGACCATCTCTCTGTTTAGCAACAAGCCCTCAAATTGACCCTATTCATAGTTCCAACTCTACAAAATAAAGAAACTTGGCTATGATTTCAGTTGCAGTCAATCCATATAAACGGGCTGTGTCGTGAATAATAACTCTGCGGGATGTCCTTTCATCGCGGACCAAACCAAGACACACAACATTTCTCTGCAATATTCCAGCTCCTCCAGCCGATTACCATTATTGCTGTTATTACGATTATGCATTATTGTTATTGGCTTGTATTGTGCTCATTGTTGATGAGAAATGAGTTAATGTGGCCGTCTTTCAGCTCCCGCTGATTTTGTCGTGAAGCACCAGCTCTAGCTAGCAGCTCTGTAGCCGTAATCGAAATGAGGGATGATAGTCTCAGCAAAATAAAAACGTAATCTGGAATCCATTGTAAGTATACAACTCAATTTAGCCCAGCCGGGCTGGAAACGATATAAATTTTCTCTTCTTTTCTTTTTCCGAACAAATTAGGATTATATAATGTGCCGTTCTTTCTCGAGAGACGACTCAATTGTGTGCGTTCAACCTTTGTGTAAATCTGCCTTTGAATCTGGATGAGATGAGAGTAGTGCGTATATGCCACCATCCTGGTATTATTGCCGAGGTTCCAGCAGCATCACGGTTCCTTGGAGAGGGCACGCTTCACTGCATTTTGTATCAATCTTGGGCCTAACCTTGAGCATGTACACATACATAGTTGCTTAGTTTGCTTTACTTCTTTCTTTTGATTCTTCTCCAGCGTGTGTATGAATCTGTCCACGTGTCTATAATAGATCATCCATCCTCCACACCGTCAGCTTGATAGCGTCGTTACTTCGTTACTACAAACTAGGTGGTGCAAATATATAGCGCTAGTGAAGTTCTATAGCAGCCTCCATTGCGCCTTGTTTCTAGCGAGTATTGCATCCCACGTTTTTTTTGCTTGTGTTGCCATTATTTACACTCGCGTGTCACGGCTTTAAATCAATGAGCGAGAGGGAGGAATGAGGAAAGAAAATTTTCTTTTTCTAGGATAATATGATATTGCCATGCTACGCTGATCGAAATAAGCCATATGAGGCACATTATCCTTCTCATCATCGCACCGTGATCGTCTTGATCTCCTTGTTTCTAGCGAGTATTGCATCCCACGTTTTTTTTGCTTATGTTGCCATTATTTACACTCGCGTGTCACGGCTTTAAATCAATGAGCAAGAGGGAGGAATGAGGAAAGAAAATTTTCCTTTTCTTTTTCTAGGATAATATGATATTGCCATGCTACGCTGATCGAAATAAGCCATATGAGGCACATTATCCTTCTCATCATCGCACCGTGATCGTCTTGATCTTGAATGATTTGACGATGCTTCGACCTCGCTTCATCGTATTCTCTCAAGACACATTCTTTGATGATGATCATCATCATCGTCCTTATCTTCACGCTCTTCTGTCGATATCCTCCTGATTCACGATGGAAGAGTGTGGAGTGTGAGTGAGCCAAGTGTGTGTAGAGATTTGGTACGTATCCCATGTGCTCCTCATCCCCTTCAAGTAGTTATCCGCTGTTGCACGACTAGCGACTCCTCCAGGAGCACCGGAAGGAAGCCTTTATTCACATATGATTAAGGAGGATGACAGGCGGCGTAAATCATTTTCCGTCTTTTGAGAAATAATGGCGAATATTGTGTTGATCTACGGAATTACCAGGAAGGAAGTTCATTTACTACACGCGCCGCTCCGCTTTAAGGAACCATGCTCAGGTGATGGATTTCATCATCCTCGGGTGCATTGAAAGGCTCGGATGTTGCAAATTACCTCCTCCTTTATCCACTGGCGACATGATGATGAGCTCAAACTTTCTTGAGGAAAGCGTCACGAGTTACACTGCTGTAACTTGTTACATTTGGAAAAAATTCAATTTTGATCTGATTAAAAGATGAAATATGGTCGAGTTGGTTGGGTTGGGAGAGATGCAAAGTAGTTGCTTTGCTCTTACATCTTTTGGGCTTCTGGCATGCAGATGCAATCATATCACGGCAAATGGCTGGTGTGATAGCCTGTCCTAACATTTTAGTTGATGATGGGATGCAGCTACATAATTTCTTGAAAATCTCTCCACTCCACTAAATACTTACAGATATGACTCAAATGCATTTTTCCTTTGTTCCTGCCGACAAGTTGAAGGAGGAGGAGGAGGACAGAGCACATGAAGCCGAGTGGTGGTGCATGGTCTTCACATTAGCATATAGTGCAGAGGAGAGCACAAGGGGAAACTTCGTTTGAAGACAAAGCCTGCTGAGCTGAATGAACTTGTAGGTTTTGAGAGAGTCAAATAAAAGTGAGTTGTGAAATCCATTCTTGAGATGATGGCTTCAGTAAAATCGTTGCAAGTAGACAAGGGCAATTCAGAAACAATGGTTGTATTGGAATGGAATGAATATGCAACAGAAAAAGCTTCCCTTTCTCATTTCCGAAAATGAAATGCACAAAATAGATGCTTCCTTCTTCTTCCTTTTGTTCACCCAAAACTCTATCAAAATTTTATTATCATTTGCTCTTGTCAAAGTCAAAAGACACAACTTTCGAAAAAAAGATGTAATAAAACAACGTTGCAACTTCCACCCCAACTTGAACTGTACAATACCGCACAAGTGCACATGGATGGAACAAGTGGGAAAGGGAATACGTTTGGAGATGTATATGTGGCAATGCAATTGCTATTTCTAAAAAAACGTAGGCAATATGCACTTGAAATACTTAAAACCTTGTTAAGTTTGAATGCATACCCACTTCACACCGAATTGAATCTAACCTTTACTGCAAATCAGTATTGGATATGGATCGGCAGTAGTGGGTCCTCTCCTACTTGATACACATATTTTGGAGGAGGGGAGACACGGTAAAATTTAAAAATGTATTTGGGACGTGAAATTCAGGATATATTGATTTGTCATCAAAAAAGAGTTCACACATGTGTGATTGTGATCACATCACATCCCATATTTACTCATCGGCAATGTGACATCATCGTCACCATCCTGAGCAATGTTTATTCTTTGCATACGATTGTTTTCTTACATATCGCCTAGTCGGCAGAGTAGATAGTGGTCCGAGCAGAAGGGAATATAAGCTCCTTCAGGATTTTGAACTGGAGGAGTCTCCACCGTTATTGCCGAGTATAAAAAATGGAGTGAGGTGCAGAAACAAAAATTCAAATCCATTTAGGCTAACTAACTTTATCCTCTTTTGGGCTTTGTGCACTACTCCTCGTAACACTTTTTCTCACAGCGTATCTATAAGCTCTCTTCCCCTTTCTGTAAGCCAGTGTGGGAAGCTACGCAAGAAAGGGTACAAAGGCACATCTCCTGGCAGCCATGTGGAAGCGACTTAAATAAACTCTGCTGCTGTTTCTATATCATACAAAAACCTATCCAATATTCCATCTGGAATTAGTCTGACAGCGTGTACACACAATAGTATTCCGACTCCATCCCAACTGCATATACACAGTTTTTCATACATCGCGGCCCTCAAAGTTGCACATATTTTTCCCAAGTGCAAATCAAATAATTCATGCCTTTATGAATAAATGTCTTGGTGCACTTCTCCAGATGATGTAGTTACACTTCAGAGTTTCCTGCTCTGTTATTCCTGCACTGCTGCATCTTATCTCATTACTTTATTCCTTTAAAGTGCATACCCCCACTGAAATGTGTTCACAGGCTAAAAGCTAGAAAAAAACCGAGTGGGAAGTGGGAATGCCTTTGAACTTGACACAGGCCCAGCATCACCAGCAGCACGAATTACGCAACTTTTTTTTGCTCTCTAGACAACTCTCGCTGGAAGTTGACTGTATTCACAAGACGGTGGTGGCGTCTCACCAACCGAGAGAAAAAAAATCCAACAGAGGAAATCCATTTTGTCTCAAGAGTTTTTCTAACATTTCACGGCTTTCTCTTTCCGTTACGTAAGACTGTGTGTGCAAGTGTGCAGTTGAAGGGGACACGAAAATGAACGGGAAGTCCTCCTCCTTTTTTCGACTCCGCACACACACACACACACACACATTTCCCACCAAAACTTGTTTCCAGCTGTCCCGCTGCATATCCTACACTTTTTTGAGTTGTAGTGCGAAATTGATAAGTAAAGAATGAAACTAAGTGGAATGACTGTCGACTTTTCTATCTACTCCATTTTACACCCTTAAACCTACATGGTCGTCGGTGTAATCTCCAGGAAAGCGGAGTAATAAGAGCTTTCCTCGTATATTTCCTCTTTATGGATATAACATCCCATATGGCGTACGTATTTCGTGTACGCATTGCATTCCAGAGTGCGTACCAGCGCAGCGTACCTGGGCAAAAACGTTACAAGTTTTCTTGAGGAAGGAAAGTTGAAAAAGGAAAAACTTTTCCGGCAACTTCACATTAAAGTCATTTCTACTTTACCACCCGGTGTGAGTTTTGCGGTAGAGCTGAGTGAAAAGTGGCATTTGAGTGAGACGTCGGGCGGAGAGAGAGAGAGAGAGCAAGAGCAAAGGGATGATCATCTACAACACCTTATCTTTTAAATGAGCATACGTGGATCATATACCTACACCCATATCGCACGAGACTCCACTAATCGTTTTCATTTTTTTCATAAAGATATGACATGACAAACCGACTCCACAAGTTCTATAAAAAGTTCTCTAAAATGTCGTATTGCGGGGGAGACGGGCTGTGCAAATGTGCATATATACATTTATGAATGCACTGGTTTCCCATTGGTAAACATAAATGTGCGGTACATTTCACGCGTAAAGTGCACTCTTGATTGACGTCTCGTGCCGTAAACACCGTCATCAATGGTATCATCACGAGGCGCACACACATGCTTTCGCGGGCTTACACTCTCTTCCCTGTGCCATTTCCTCCAAATTGCTTTTCCATAATGACAGGGGGCTTCAGACTTGATGATATGATAGAACACAAAATACCTGGATGGATGGGTTGGTGGTATGGTAGTATAGGCTCATGAAACAAAAGGCTGACGGGTGTTTTTTGCAGAGAGACTTCTTTGCTCTCCTCTGGATTTCCATAGCTCACTCAACTCTTCAGGGATACTCAGCAGGTGATTAAATTAATAGCTGTGCAGACTGTCTGTGTATTTATCAACTCCAAAACAGGAAAACAACTGGCGCACACCGCGTTTGCAGTCCCGGCGAAACCACAAAGTCGCCAAAGTGAATTTCATTACAATATTTTCCTCTCCCATCATAATCATCTTTGTTACGAAAGGAAATGGCGGAGTTATTAGTTTAAAATTTAAATTCTGAATGAATAATAGATGATGCACAAGAGCCCAAATGCGTATAGTGCACATGTCGGACCTTTCCGTTTATAAAAAGAGGGTTCAGCAATTTGCTTAAAATTTAGTGACTTTTTTATTCCGAGGGGATTGTAATAATAATAATATGGGGTTTCTTCAACATGTTGTTCTTGAGCAAGGAAGAGTGGCTGAGAAGCCTGAAGCCTCACTCTGAGATAATTACAGGTATTACTTACTCCAGACCTTTTAGCACCTCTATCACTATTACTCGGGAACAAAAGAGATTTTTTCCCTTCCTCAAGTGGCCATTCCAGGCAGGCAGGTAGACCAACAATGGAATGAAAAGGTAAGAAAATGAGTGGTAACGTAATGAAATTGAAGAAGAGATCGGGGTGCTTTTCTTGCCTCAAGTGGATTTTTAACTAAGAGCTCCAGCCACTTAACAGAGAGAGAGTGAGCAAGAAAAGCCCTTGATTAAGGTGGAGAACAAGACAAAAAAAGGAATAGAAGACAAGCCATTACTCCCTTATAACTTATTCATGCGTCAAGGAGTGGAGTGGTGGTGTGGTGGTGGTGGTAGTAGTAGTGGTGTAGTGGTAAAACGTCAAGAAATCTGACCCTTGTCTTATATTCCCTTTGTGGATGCAACGCACTTCCCATCATCATCTTTGGGTTCGCACCTAACCAAACGTTGAGAAATTATTCATCACCATCATCCATCTAGCCGCGCAGTTACTCTCCACCGCACCGCAACACACATTGTTTTGCATTCCACCCTTTCCCCTTTTTCTACAATGCCACACCAGTCGATATCCCCTGCACATGAAGATGGAGAGAGAGAGAAAATAAAATCCCAAATGCACAAAACC
>JAANSN010001861.1:0-28864 GCA_036850665.1 Dicranocentrus wangi | reverse complement strand
TTCGACACATGGGATTAGCATTTTTTAAACAATAGGGCTTGGGTGAAAAAAGGGTTTCCTAAAAAAGGTTAATCCCTATCGGCGAGGAGTCCAAGTCGGCCAGAAACACCCATCCTATATACATATATCTCGCGTGGGTTTGACCCAATCCAATTTCGAATGCTCGTCGAGAACACACCACCCTTCCGTCCTCAAATTACATTGGCGTTTAATGTGGAAGAAGTGTTTCTTTTAATAAGCGAGCTGGGCAAAGATTAAATAAGAAGTTTGGCTCTCACTCGCACACCCGAAACTAGCGAGCATGCAGAGGGTAATAGCTACTTACAAAGATAAATTGGTATAAAGTAGCAGTGGCTAATGTTACATGTCGCAAGTCATTACACAAGACAAAAGACCCTTCACCAGCAGCAACACGACGTCCCGCAAAAAGGAAAACACAAAATACACATTCTTCTGAGGAAAGGACACTGGCTCGGGATCGGGATGATGATGATGATGATGATGATATTCTGGTAGAATAAGAAAGAACCAGAGGTTGTGAGTGGTTTTGTGTGTTAAGTTCTCGAGAGAAAGTATATATTTCTTGGAAGAGCCCAGCAAAAACTCCGATGAGGAGCTTCTACATAATGGTAAACTACCCGTGACGAGACAATGCCTCATGTAATACGCTCCTTTTTATATATACACCCTTTCCTGATGTGAGCATCCACAAGACCATGTTATTATTTCAGGGAATGGTCACATTCCCTTAGTGTTCCCCGAAAAAGGGACAATGTGAAGAAAAACAAAATTGCATTCTGAAAATTATTTGAACACTCTCCTTGACATAAAATAATATTTCCATTTTCTCCTCCAAAAAATACACACATCCATTTTCCCTGGAAACAACGTGATCGGGATGAGGGATCCACACACTTCACGTTATTTTTTTCCAAGATACGAGCATGCATACACCAACAAAATGGCGTTTTTTAAATATATATTTGGAGGAATTCTCCTTTCAAAAAGTCAAGAGGGAGGACACAACAGGAAAGATCGTTTATTTAGAGTAGAAATTGAGCATTATCAATGCTCCCACGTCAATTAAAAAAATAGAGCCGGAATGAGAGTGAATATGAGCCAATGAAAGGGAGCTGCTTGCTGGATATGATGAGAGCCTCTTTTTAGCAGGGAAAAAATTCTCTGACTAAACACATCCCTACAAAGTGTTCTTGAAAGTCGAAAAAAGGGTGAAGGCATAATAAGATTATGGTATGGCTTACATTCTTACTTATATAGCCACAGCAACTACATAGGTGCTCCTTTTTTTCTCCCTGGTTTTTCCTTTCGTCGAAGACAAGAGTATTTTGTGTCACTCATTCCTCCTCCTCTTTGTACAATGATCATTTTTAAAACAGCTCAACTAACGAATCAGATCCGATTTTGCTTTTCATCTCCTTGTCTCCTTACAAAAAGGAGCTTACTCCAATTAGGTCTCTATCAACTCAATTATTTCCAAGCCTCCTTGGCTTTTCCCCCCCAGATTCCCATGCATGCCATGCCACCAGAACGAACCTATACACCACCACTACCAACCAGCAAGGCTCACACAAAACGCAACCTGAGTGCGATGCCATTTCTCGAGAGAGAGAGAGAGAGAAAGAGAGGAAAAAAAATCCGAAATCTTTCCGGCTAATACTTTAAAAGGGCTTTTACTCTCGCGCATTTCTACTTTGATACCCAACTACAACCCAATATATACTTATATATATCCGAGCATTTCATACACATTTGATACTTTCATAGATGCCAAAAAAGCTCTGGCAATAATATTATTAGTTGATGATTATATTCCTTTCCTCCCCCCCCCCTCTCAAAAAAACCGACGGGGCTCTAAAAGTACTACGACCTCTCAATTGAAGGCCCACTTTCGGAAGGTGGTGGTGCCTGTGACACTAATGGCTTCCCGGAAAATGTAAATTCGACAATCTTAATCGCTTCATCCCTTTTCGCGAGCAGTGTAATAAGATGAAGCTCAACTCGGCAGGATTGTTTCCGGGAAGAATCCCAAAGTCTCGCCAAATTCCCAATCAAATCAGCATATAAGCACTACTCCGAGAAGCAATCTCCAAAAGCATAGCATAGCCGCAGTAGCTTAGCGCACCTATACCTAATCTACAAAAGGTATAATTTACGCTGGGAGAGAGGGAGGAAGAGAAAGGCATTATTATGTATTCCTGGTTTGTAACATGAGCTCCCCTCTAATAATAATAATAATAATAATAATATAAAAAAACAATATTGGAGCAGGGAGAACACAAGAGGGCCAGCTGACAATGAAAGGTGATAAATGAAACACCCTTTTTAGTGTGTACCACGACAAATATGTCTCTGGCAGTGTGACAAGCTAATTAATTGAGCTCAACTCCCAAAACCAGAGCTTTATTAGGGAGGAGGAGATGAAGGAAGAGCGAGACGGCAGCGGCGACGACGATGACGACGACGACGATTATGCTTGTTTGCTTTGGCTTTGGTTTTGTTCAAAAGAACAATAGTAAGGAGCGTACAAACAATAATGTATGGATATATATACCTACCTATATCGATATTCTCATTTGTTACAAGCAAGAAAACGCTCTAGAGGTATCCGTATCCGTATCTGCTTTGTCGTGTTCCTTTTAACAGGTTCAGAGATGGAAGACCTTCTTTCTCTCCTTCTTCATGTCAGTTTTGTTGTTTATTGTTTTAAATAGTCTCGACCCAAATGACGACTAGCCTTAAATGTGTAAGGATGCATTATGCCCCTCATTTGTAATACATATCCTTTGAGATCATCATCAACATCATCATCCCACGATCCTAGTTCCTCAAAGGTTTTTTTTCACTCTTTGTAGCATTGTAGCTTGACGATTAATTCCATCCATCCACCGATCCATAGTTTACACAACAGAGCATAATGAGTTTCTCTCTCTTCTGGACTGCTCCAAGCAAGCTCCAATTCTCCAGACTGCCGATGAGTTGAGGAGCGGTGTGGACGGGATGGAGTGGTGCGGACTTGTAATAAGGTGGAGTGGTGGAGTTACTTGGAATTAGTCATTGTGCCGAAGTTTTTTTGGCCTTTCCTGCCTGATTAATTACGGCCGAACGCGTCAAATTGAAATGTTGTGTAATTTATTTAAAAAGGTGTGTTGTCCGTCCCTTCCTCTGATACGACATGAGTTTTCTCTCCCTTTTAAAAACCAGTAACAATAAATCCTCCACTTACTTCGTGAAACAACATGAGTAGTAACAATATAAGTAAGAACCGTTTGTTGCTGCATGCTGTGACTTTTGCACTTGTAAACCTTTGGGTTTTTATTTTGGGAGGGTTGATCCACCACCTCCGTTTAATATAATGGCTCTTTAATTATGTCTTGTTGCATAAGCATTTAATTTCCATACAGGGCTCGCGTATTGAAACGTGAGGGTGTGATGTACTCTCTCACCACTCACAACCCCTATTTGTTTGTCAGGGTGAGGCTCATTATTGTTCTGGGCGATTCCTCCAATTTTTTTTCCTGAGAGGAGGAACAAGATCTCACTCGCTAAGACAATAATCGTACATAATGCACATGGTCTGCATGTGTTCTTTTCAGTGCTGTATTCCACTTATGCAGTCACACCACATATTTGTCATCTTCTCTAAACAATTTCGTTTTTTTTTTGTGATGATGGACCTCACCCAATTTCATTTTCATTTAGTTTGTTTGTCTGCTGCTGCTGCTGCTGCTGCTGCTGGAGAGCTAAATTGCTTTTCTAATTTGGAAACATTTAGAGAGAAAGTTTTTTTTTGGTGACACGGTGACGGTCCCGTTTATGAACTCTCTCTCCTCCTTGCTGAGGAAAACTTGAACTAATATTTTGTCTCCAAACCTCATCCGCCTCCGCCATCGCCGTCGCGTTATAGTTTCGAATTGGAGTTTTAGGAGAAAATTTGAGCCGCCACGAGTTTCCGAGAGAGGCTCACTCATGGTCGTGTAAACCATGACTTTTTTTCTCCTTGTGTCATGTCGTGGAAAAAGAGGGAACGCGTACGTGACCCCAGGAACAAATTTTAAGCGACTCAAACGTGTGCTGAATAATTACAACACTTTTGGTCGCTCTCCGTGTTATTCCCGAAAGTTGTCCCTTTTCGAGAGAGCCAGTTGGTGGCTCGGGGATGTGGCCGGATTGTATAAGTAAGAAATGTGAGATGATGGAACTATGACTGACCTTTGGATATCTATCAGGATGGGAACGATGCGATGATAATGACGGTATTTGGAGTTCCTCTTCTGATTCCCACTTTTTTCCAGCTTTAATACTTAAAAACTAGCAGCAGCACGCTTTTCTTATCTCCTTGTGACAAAGTCACAATACAAGGACGTGAGCTTCTTTGCCACCCATTAGTTCTGCAAAAAAAACTCACTACTACCTCTTCAAAAAGGTCTCCTCCTCCCCGTTTTCAGATTGGAATAGTTTGTCACACTTTGTGTATAAAAAAACGCGTTCTCCCGGTGCGGTGGTGTGTGTGCGTAGTATCCCATCCCATTTTGAAAACTTTCGAATCTTTCAAAAAAGAAAAAATGAAAAATCCTCGTTAAAAACCACCATCTCGATCGTATACTATATGTAGTCGTTGACTTGTGAAACCTCAAATTGAGCAAAGATATTGGATTTACAATTTTTCTTGGATCACCTCCCTCATATGTTTCATGTAGGAGATTAAAGTTAGACAAGGGGAAGCTTTTTTTTCTTCCATCTTTTGGAAATAGGTAGAAAAAAAATTGTGGCATGGTTCTTGGAACCAAAACGTTCTCTCACTCCCTCCCTCTCTCTCTCTCTCTCGCTCCTCATCCACTTGATATTCCACACGCGGTTCACTCATTGAACTTGATGGCGACAGCCAGGGCCAAAGCTGATTGCCGGAAACTCGAATATAGGGAAAATATATCTCGATATGTACATTTGAAAACAGGGGAGAAAAAAAAAATCCGGGGAAAAGGTGGCGATGTGTTGAATCCGTAATACTATATAGAGATATATTATGGGGGAAAAGATGGGGAGATTCATCCTCCTCTATCATCCTCCTATTTTCCAAGTTCAGATTTTTTTTTCTTCTTGATGCATCGATATTTTTTTTTGTATTGGAAAGGGAGAAAGAAAGAAAGAAATGTATGAAAAGCTTCTTATCCTCCTCCTCCGCCTTTGTTCTCCCATTTCCCACAAGTTACAAGGGATAAATAAAAAAGGAGAGAGATGTTGTATAGTCGTAGAATGTGAGGCAGATGAAAAAATAAAGAAATACTTGCGCCGAAAGTTAGTCTCTTGTTGATTACCATTTCTTTCTTTCTTTCTTTTCCGACGACCGATGCTGTACGTATTTAGGTGATTCTTGACACTTTTTGTGTTTTTCCCCAGATCACCCTTATCGCACGTGGTGGCATCCTCCCTGTCACCACTCATTCTCTAATCATAAGTTACAATACGTCCCTGATGTTTTTTCTCCGGAAAACACTGGAATTGGATTTAGAGCTTTTTTTTCCTAATCTCATCAGAATTCCTGATGAAACGAAGGAAAAGTTATTTTTCTCTCTCTCCTCCTCCTCTTTATGATTCCGGGTGAGAGCGAGGCTGGCTGGCTGGCTGGCTGTTGGCTGTGGTGTAGTGTCACCAGATGTGGGTAGAATTTGTTTGTGGGAGTGTAGTGCAGAAGCAGTAGTCCTCTTAATCAACGCCCGTTTATGTGTAGCCAGCCGTGACACATCAATTAGTTTATTTTGAGATAAAGTGCAGGCGGAAATGCCTCCAGAATTCTAAAACAAGCTGCGACCAAAAAAAATGATTAAATGGTGGAGAGTAGAGTGCACCACCAATTACTAAAATGATGGTTGATTGTTTATTTTTTCAACAGCTATTATGGGCAACTGCTCGAGGTATCCTGGAACCGGGTGCATTGTCGTGGAGGACGCCAAAGTGATGGCTCGAGGCGACAAACACTTTCCTGTGATTGACCTGACATCCATTTCGCCGAAAACAAGCGAAGGTAAGTAAATAGTAAATACACTTACTTGCTACAAATTTGATTATCTCGTGGGATTGCGGGTTTCTCGGGAGCTAGCGACGAGACTAGACATTGCTGGGGGGAGTGAGTGACGGGAGAAATTCCCAATGAGAATAATGAATGGTTACAATAATGAAAGCAAAAGTAATGCATGCCACAAAATATATAAGCTGTTAATAAACGAACCGTTTGTTTGTTTGATTTGAATCCGTAGTGGAGATGGTTTCACCGACGAGTCTAGTGCCAGAAGTGACATCAAAAGACTTTGGAGGGTATAGTGATGGCTTAAGCCCGATAGAAATCTTCTGGGGTCAAGTGCTAACTCGTCGAATAGAGCCTTACTCGTACTGGACACTGGAATTAGACATGAGGGATAGTGCTTACGCAAATCTAAATTTTAGTTTCCCATGGGGCTCCAACTGGGCCCTGCTATTTCGGAAAAACGCACTCCCGTCCATAACCCAACATGACTTGATGAAGATCATTAAGAATGGCAGGATCGAGCACAGGAATAAAATCCGACATGTACGCTGGGCACCCCCTGATGGCCGGCCTATTTTCACCACATCCATCAACAACAACAACAGTAGCAGCTTCCCACCTGTCAACGTGTCCACTGACAGGCCCCCTCTTATCACCTTGCACAGGGAAAAACGGGACAGCTTCGCCGACCAAAGTGTACTTGTCTTTTCCGAGTATTTGGAAAGTGGCAAGTGGTTCTTGCGCCTCTTCAACGACGACCTGCTGGAGAGGAAGGTCAGCGTCTTGGCCAACATCGATGTCAACGCCGAGGTGCGCTGCCCGCAACAGTGTAGCGGCAACGGGAACTGTGTGTACGGGAAATGCCATTGTTTCGACGGTTTTGGAGGAGTCGACTGCTCGATAAGTATGCTCAATACTCTAACTGAATATACGTACTTATATATGGGGAGGGAAACCCCAGTACTTAAGGCAACGTGCATTGCATAATATTTGATAGTGATAATGCTTAAATTATGATTATTCCAGGCGTTTGTCCAGTTCTGTGTAGCAATCATGGTCGGTACAGCGGCGGAGTTTGTCATTGCGAGGCTGGGTGGAAAGGAGCTGAATGTGATATCCCTGAGTCGGAATGTGAAATTGGAAATTGTAACGGGAACGGGGATTGCATTAGTGGCAAGTGTGTTTGCCGGAAGGGATGGACTGGCTCCTTCTGCGACAAGGGTGAGTCTGCTTGTTCCACGCAAATATATTATACAATCTGATTTCCTACGTTAATATAGTTGAGTGCCAGGTTTAATTCATTTGTCGGAATGTGCTGGATGGCAATCAATCCAGTTAATGAGATGCCCCCTGGGCAACAGGGAAATGAGAGAGATTTGTCATCAGATTTTGCCATTACCAAACCGGAATACATTAAAAGCCAATTGCCAACTACTGACAACACCGCTTTCAGGTGGAGGCTGGGTGAAACCGCCTCGTGTATCATACACAGGTCCTAGGTCCTCGTATCGGATTTAATATTGTCAAGCTGATTAGCCCACACGTGGAAGTGGAAATAATTTGGCTAATGTATCTCTCGCCAACTCGTATTTCTAATTTCACAAATTCCGCAAAAAGTAATCTCCTCTCCTTCCGTTAGCCAATAAGCCCACTCGGAAATCAAAGGATTTAACTACCTTTAACAAAATATAAATTAAAAACTTTACTACGCCTCCCATTCTTGACTTTTGACGTCGTCCCATTTTCAGGTGACTGTGCAGATCCAACTTGCTCCGACCATGGAACATGCTACGAAGGCAAATGTTTGTGTAGCGAAGGCTGGTCCGGGTTGTCTTGCAAGTAAGCAAGTTTTTCATATTTCCATCCAACCAACCATACCAACATCCCCAAGTGGTAATTCTAATTGCAAGTAACTTTCCTCCCTTTCCAGCGTTCCCGACACGCTATTGGCAAAATGCATTCCAGACTGCTCTAGTCGTGGTGAGTTTGATGCAGCAAGTGGTAGGTGCCTTTGCCAGAAGCCTTATGTTGGCCCAAACTGCATAGAAGGTGAGACAAGAATACTGCTGCTTTTATTATTATTATGAATATTTCAACCGTTTTTTTTTCTCGTACAAACGCATCGACAGGTTAGTCCCCAAATAAGATTCAAGGTCAACGCTTCACCACCCAACATGATTTATTTGTTGGGTGTCGGGTGAAACCTACTGAATTCCATTTCCACCTACGTAGTACGACACGACCAAGCACCTCGGCAATCTTTTATTGGCGTCATGCAAGCATATCTTCCTTCGCCACCGTGATTGTGTCGTGGTTACTTTTTTCGTCTAGTAAATGCATACCAAAGACCATATCCATCTGAAGGTATTGAGACACTAGGGATTTATAGGGCCAATGACCGTAGACTAATGGATGATGGAAGTTCCCATGATAGATTCCCAACTATTTACTATAGACATCTACTCCCTCCATATTCAGTAGACAGCGGTAGTGAAAGGAAAGGAGGTAGGTAGGTAGTTTACAACCACCAGCAATAAAAAGTCTACACGATACAACACCGATGAGGAATAGCCCATGAAGAAAGAGAAAATCGAATCTGTTGAGGTTTTTTTTCTTCCTTGAAGAAAAAAGTGCAGGCAAGGGTGGCAAGTAATGCAATGTGCTTTATGGATGTGGGATTGTTCAACTTGAAAGAATTCAGGAAAGGAAAATGGATGAGAAGAGGGTGACCCTTGTGTGTACGCAGTACTTTCCCTGGAAACCCAACTTTTCAACAATTTTTTCTCTCTCTCTCTCTCTCTCTTCAGTATTGGCAGCTTCTCCATAGGACACAATTTCACTCTACTTTATACGCGCATTGCATTGCACCGGCATTGGTATTACATTCCCTGCAAGAATCAAGGCAGAAAGCGTTTTTTTTGTCGATTGCGATGCACCCACGCATAAATTGCATTACACGAATGACCCTGTCAGTTTCCCCTTCTGTTCTTCCCTGACCTGATGTTTGTACGTGCATGCATTTCCCGACATATTGAAAGAAAGTGAAAGTCATCGGCACTCTTGGAGAAGCAGGCAGGGAGGGAGAGAGTCGGAAGTAAAAAGCAACCAACCTAGTCAACCATTAACCATTTCTGAATTACCTTATGGGTTGGTGGTGGTGGTGGTGGTATTGAGTAAATGGTTTGATCTTTCTTTACATGGTTTCTCTTTCCGCTTGAAACTTTTTTTAGAGTCGGGAACGGAAACCGTTTTCTTTTCCATGTCTACAACAACCCAGGTTGTGTGCACTCGGTTTAAATCATTTTATTGGAAATGTCGACAAAATCGTTATCAAAATTAATTTGGATAGAGCTCACAAAATCCACATCAAATGTAGTTTGAATGAAATAACAGAGCTATTATTAAGTATTGGGATTTGTATTATTTTTTGCTCTAGTTGCCTGTGAGAAGGAATGTGGACAAAATGGATTTTGTAACGGGGAAGGTAAATGCGAGTGCAAACCAGGATGGTCCGGGGATCATTGCGAGTTCCTCACATGCGACGGCCGTTGCCAAGACCACGGTCAATGCAAGAATGGCACTTGCATCTGCTCTTTAGGCTGGAACGGGAAGCACTGTACGCTCGGTAAGATTTAATACATGGAGGCTACTAAATTGAGCCTCGCATAAAATGTTCTGCTCCGTTGACATGCAGGCCTCGACTTATATTCTACGCTATAGCCCAGAGGAAACCACCTACTAGTAAAAATGATTGCCATAGATTGTCCGGAAAAAAATGATAATATTTCTCTGTCCACAGCCGGATGTTCCAATTCTTGTAGTCATCACGGGTCATGCATAATGCAAGACGGATGGTACTCTTGTCAATGTAGTAGTGGCTGGGCAGGCGAAGATTGTTCCATTCGGTTGGAAACCAATTGTTCTGATGATATAGATAATGACGAGGGTAAGACTTTCTTTTTCCGCTCTGGCTACCACATTTTTTTTATTTTTTCCCGTGTATAGCAGCAAACTCCTCGCCGCCTCGGAAATTTTTGTGGCGAGGAGGGAGGCTCATTAGTCGATCACAAAATTGATTACAAATTGGGCATACACAAAATCAATAGCGCAATAGCGCATCATATTCTGTCAATCTCCTTGTTGCAGATGGAATGGCCGACTGTTCCGACTCTGAATGTTGTGATGACCCTAATTGTCGTGACCACTTGATGTGCATGACGGCAAATGACCCGGTGGAGGTTCTCCTTCGGAAGCAACCTCCCTCCGTAACCTCCTCCTTTTTCCAACGTGTCAAATTCCTAATTGAAGAGAACAGTGTACAAAGCTATGCGCAGAAAGATGAGTACTCCGAAAGGTAATGATGATTGTCTCTGTTATTTCTTTTCCCCCTTATAATCCTCCCATATATCAAAAGCATACAATCTTTTTATAACAAGAAGAATCTCTCTATCAATCTGTTTCAATCAGTCAGTGTTACAGTTAATATTCTTCTCTTGTTCAACCTGCTCAAAACTTTTTTCCAAAAAAAAATCTCTCTCTATATACGAACGAAGGAAAATATATAAAAGAAAAACTCTTTCAGGGAAAATGTCATCAAGTTCTGCTAGGTCCTGACCATACAGCAGCAATAATTATTTTGTGACAAAAATAATATGACATTGATGATGATGAGTCTTGCATGAAACAACAACCTCTTGTTTATGACGCCGACCACTTTTTTGACTCTAGACATTTTTGACATTTGAGCTATTATTATTCTTCATCTTCATCATGGGAAAATACTTATATTAACGTCGACGACGACTTTAGGCACTGATGAGGGTGTACTGATAAAATTAAATGTATTAAGCTAGCTATTATAAAACTACTCTACTTTTGTACTACTATATTATATGTGTGTGTGTCCTTTGTTTGTCCACTTGTATCCAATCTGCCGAATGACAACTCTTGTTGTGTCACTTCTTATCTGACTGTGTTTCGTCTTTTGTCTCATTCGGCTCCTTCCTTGCTTCAATACTTATAATATATACTTACTACTCAACATTATATATTATATATTTTATTTTTTAAGTTTCACAATGTTTTTTGCCAAACGGTTATATATCCGCTTGATTCTATTCTATACTACTGAAAAAAATGCAAAAAAAAGCAAAAAAAGAACATGCGAAAATATTATACTCAATCAAAATATCAAAATCATCATATCAGTTTTCTATAGTCCCCGGAGTGGCTAATAATGTAGAAAAATAAATTCATATTGGTTCAGTTCAGAGTTGATTCAGTTCCGGTTTTCGTTTTGATACCAACAAAATAAAGAGCGAAAACGGGTATATCCATATTTTGATTACTAATCCACTTGATTCCATGACGGAACAATAAGCTTACAGCAAATATGTTTTTTAAAAACTCTTGTAGTTTATATATTTATCTACTATACTTCAACTACTTATTCCACTCTGGGGGCATAATATTTCATCAAAAAGAAAAAGAATTCTCTCTGCAAAGGATTTCTGCACTTTTAACATAATATTTATTAACAATATAACTTTTCCTATAAAACCAATTGAAAAATCATACAAATCAAAATATCATTAAAAAATGAGTAGGGATAATTTATTATTAAAAGTAAAAAAAAAGTCAATTTAGTTGATAGACAGGAGAAACCATTTTGATGAGCTCTTTTTTGGCTAATCTTCAAAACTAATATTGGCAATGTTTATTTGTTTCTGATCACATCTCACTCACTTTCCCCTGTTGTGCCCGAATCTCTAGTCATTTTTGGAACTCTTTCGATGCTCGGTAAGTCTTACAAAACAGTCATCGTTGCTTCTATTAACATTAATAATTTTTTCACAACAAAAAAATATAGTCCCATATATATACCCAACTCAAATGTATCAGAAACGAGAAAGTTTCTCAGCTACTTTTCTTCTACTACTTACTTCTCATGTATTTTATATATATATATATATGTGTACTCTTCGCTTTCCCATCTCAGTTTTAACAAGAATCAAAAAAAAGGGCATATTAAGGATTTACAAGATCGCCATATTATACTCACCTTCTTGAGAAATATATATACTTTTAGAGTTTAATAAAAAGCGTTTATAATTCTTATATAGATTTGTAGGAAAAAAAATACCCCTCTTCAATACTTTTTTATTATCTAATACGCAATGTGTATTTCTTTTCAACTGCTTCTTCTTCTTCTTCTTCTTCTAACTCCAGCTTTACTTACTAGCGTTAATAACTGGGCTAATTTCGAAAACAAAGGATTATGATTTTTGAGTTTTCTTTCCGCTGCTTGGCTCTCTTTGCAAAATAATAATAAAACAAAAATGCCTTTGCTTTCTTCTTTTATTTTCTCTCTATATAAACACTACTTGCTCAGAAAAAAATTTTTACAAGCATTATTTTAACCGGAAAAAAAAATTAATCCTAAAGCATATTCTAACCTGTGTGTCCCTGTCTCTGTCTGGATAAAATATCCTCTCCTTCAAACTATTTCTGACTCACCCTCTGTCTTTTTTCCATATAATTAATAATAATATACTATGTATCTGTAGCAATTTAATACTACTTAAGTACACGTTTTAGACTAGTCATTTTACCGCATCTTACAATTAGATGATAGTATATAACAGTGTTAATATAACAAAAAGAACGAAAACTCACTAAACCATCAACCCATGTTGTGTGTTTTTTCGGATTTGTGTAAATAACAAAAAAAAACTACTACTGTCTAAAGGAAAAGGAATTTACAAAAATTCTGAAACTTGACTATTCAGAAAAAATTTTACGCCAAAATCGTGCATTAATACTTAATTATTGGCTTTACTCTCTCCCGAGCTTTGAGGAGAAAAAAAAGTTTCATCTAGAATGCAAAATGCAGACATATACATAATATAATACTAATATACCTTAATTGATTAGATGAAACTTGCAAAAAAAAACTTGCAAAACAATTAGATGATAAACGACCGACTTGCACGATTTTTTTACATGATTTGAAAATCATTTGAATTATCAAGGTCGCCTTACGACGACTCATATAAACTTCATCATATCATATACGTCATGCAATAATGAAAACATAAAAAAACAGAGTCCCTATCTATCTGCATATCTCCAATCTCTCCACCCACAGTACATACTACTATGGTCTCTCTTTCTATTAGTTCTCTATATTCTATATATTATTATTATAGTTTTCATTCTTTCTCTCTACTTTTCTTCTCTATGTATCTCTATATGTACCTATCTTTTTTGTGCAACACATTGTGTGATTTATTATGATTTTCTGTGGAAAAATGTGTGGGTCGACCAATTATCTCTTACAATTGGGATTTGCTCCCGATGGGTGTTTACAGGCGAGTGTCCGTCATTCGGGGTCAAGTGCTTTCTCCAGACGGCCTTGGGATTGTTGGTATTCGTGTGAGCGTTGACAAAAGCTCCCGTTTCGGATTCACTCTGACGAGGAAAGGAGGATGGTATGAAATGATCATATAACTTGTGCAAAAAGCCTCTCTCTCTCTCTCTATGTGTCACTTTTAAATGCAGTGTGGCTATCTTAATCTATATATACATATAATTAATAAACTTATTAATTACAAAAAAATGTAGCCAAATATATATAGATATATATATATGTTGTAGACCAGAGATTTTTGTTTTTAGAATGGGAGCATTTTTTAAAAAATTACAAAGTTAGACTGGAAAGGAAGTGGAATGTTACTTAAATAATAAAGCTTTTATTATTATATTGTTGTTACATGGATTTTTTGTAATTAAAAGATGCTCGAAATACGTATATTAATTATGCAGTGTTTCACCTTTGTAAATGTTGTACGTGGCCGCTGAATTGTGTGTCGGACCTCTTAAACCGGACAGCCCTTTTAAATCTTTAACAACTGCCTTTCAGGTTTGACATGCTCGTGAATGGTGGGGGCTCTGTCACCCTGGGCTTCTCCAGACCCCCCTTCCGACATCTGACTCGAACGGTGTTTGTCCCGTGGAATGAAATTGTGGTGTTAGACCCACCGGTCATAATGGCTGCGAGCGGCTCTCACGGAAGAGACGGACAGGTTGAGGAAACAAAGGAGTCATCTCAGCCACCTTGTTTGCAACATGATTCTGAACTGCTCAAGCCTTTCGTTATGTCATCCTGGCTGCCAGGCATGGTTGGGGCGAGTCCACAAAATAGTCTCGTGTTCTCAGAAACTCAGGTAATACTGATGGCATCATTAGAGGTTTTGAACTTGGTCCAGACTGACACTCACATCAGTTTAGCATGTTGACAGTATAGTCATTAGCTTGGGGATTTTAAAAATAAGTAAATCATAAATCTTTATGACGATTCCAGATCTTGCAGCAAAGCATTGTGATCCCAGGCTCGGACGTGCATTTGCTGTACCACAGTAGTCAGTCACCGGGCTATCTTGCGACCATCCTAATGCAGCTTACGGGATCAGAAATACCTCCAGACCTGAGTTTGGTTCACCTCAAGATAACCATCGAAGGGGAGTTGTATCGACGGACGTTCGAGGCAGATCCCAACATAACGTACACATTTGGATGGAAAAAGCGTAACGTGTACCAACAAAAGGTTTACGGCGTCGCTTCCGCCCGAGTGGCCATAGGTTTCCAGTACACAACCTGCTCGAGACCAATCTGGACGGTGCAGACGGTGACCCTGAAAGGATTTGATGTTGACATTGCTGACGTGGGAGGATGGAATCTGAACATTCATCATCACTACAACTTCCACGAAGGGATCTTGCAGAAAGGTGATGGGTCCGAGGTTCACCTGAAAGAGTTGCCAAGAATTGTGACTGCAATCATGGGTGAAAAAGGACAGCAACGCTCTTTGCTCTGTGAACCGTGTGAGAATAAGCTGCTTTCTCCAATCGCATTAGCCACGGGACCAGATGGCAGCATATACGTCGGGGACTTTAACCTAATCCGGAGAATCACTCCGGACAATGTGGTATACACCGTGTTGCAGCTAAGGTATGTACATGTACACAACTTAACGTCATTCAGAGTCTTATTCGAATCAATATATAGTGAGAAGGAAACGGAAATGGGAGTCTACAACCAAACTCATTTTTTCTAATAGCGCCACCAAAGTGTCACATCAGTATTACATGACCATCTCTCCGGCAGACGGGCACTTGTACATCTCGGATCCCGAAAAATATCAGGTACGCAATCAGTTTGCAATTATGGCAGTTTAGTGTAAAAATAAATAGCGAACGACTGGAGAACAAATCCCGTATTGTAGGGTATTGCTGTAGTGAAAGCAGGCAAATTGATTGATTGTGTTTGTGTGTGTGTGTTTTTTTCATGCAGATCCTGAGAGTGAACTCCATGGATCAAATAGAAGACCCACGTGTCAACTATTCACCTGTTGTTGGTTCCGGGCTGAAGTGTGTGCCCGGAGACCCTGCAAACTGTGGTGACGGGTTTCCAGCCAAGTTGGCAAAGCTGAATCATCCGAAGGGAATAGCTATAACGAGTGATGGGTCCATATATATTGCGGACGGACCAAACATTAGATATGTAGACGGTAACGGGATCATTCGCACCCTTATTGGCAGCCATAGTCATCGGGGAGCTCGATCTGGCATTATTAAAACAACTGATTTCGAGTCTTGTCGTGTAAAGCGAAAGGACATAACCCAGGTCCAGCTTCACTGGCCCAGTAATCTGGCACTGAATCTCGTGGAAAACAAGCTCCTGTTCATTGACGAGGGAATCCTCTTCCAAATCACGGACGACAATCAACTGGAACGTGTCTTTGGATGTGATGACTCCTCCGACAAGGTTGTGCGACCAATTTTGGACCTGGCGTTTAGTCCTAAAGGCCAATTATATTTTGTGACAGAGGACTCAAATCTGTTCACGGTGAAGCGACAAGGTGAGGTGTTGCTAGTGAGGACAGACAAGATATCCCCGTACGGCCATAACATCACGAGCTCATCCAGTTCCAGCAGCGGCAGCAGCAGCAGTAGCAGTGTGGGAGAGACGCGACAAAGAAACAATTTGGATGCAGGCTTTGTGTCTGCCGTAAGTGTCGGAGCTGATGGAACTGTTTATATTGCTGATCAAGCCAATCTGGAACTTATGAAGGTGGCAGACTTCATCCCAACGCCTGCTGACATGAACACAGATTACGAGGTCGTCTTCCCAGCTACCGGGGAAATTTATGTTTTCAATCGATATGGTCAGCATACCTACACCAAAGATCTCAAATCCGGGAAAATCCTCTACTCCTTCCTCTACACAAAGAACACGAGCTATGGCAAGCTGTCAAAAATCAGTGACAGTGCTGAAAATAAAATTCTCTTTCTACGTGACTACTCCTCCGTCGTCTCCACCATCGAGAACACTCAGGGCAAAAAATGCAACTTAAAAATCAATCATCTCGGACGGCTCGTTCATTTCCAGGAGATGGAGAACTCTGAGATCCGGCTGGAATATTCGGACGAAGGGCTGCTCCTTGCCAAAACCACGACATCTGGGCTGAGCTCCCTCTACGCCTACGACAAGTTTGGCCGCGTTCGACGCGTAATTGGCGAAACTGGAATTATCACAAATTTTGACTACGGACTTGTTGGATCCGCCATCCAAGTGCGGGTGAGTGACTCGCACTCCAAGAAAGAGTTCCTCCGCTTCGCCGTCCTCCAGAGCGACGAGAAAGATGAAGTGATAGTGAGCAAAATGAATGGCGCTGATAACGTGGTGCGAAAGAGGATTCTCCAGCGAGATATTAAGAATGCAAGCTACAGCCTCCGCACCGAGGACGGGGCTCTCCTGTCAGGCGGCTCATGGGGAATTTATCCTCTATTGAAGGATGGCATTCCGCCTATGCCTGTGGAGGGGAATCTCATGCGTGTGCCCTCCTACCAGAGTCTTATTGACTTGGAAGCGGCCACTAATTCTCAAGGAAACAAACACGAATGGAAATTCGGGTTGTTGGGTGATGGCAAAGGGCCAGAAAGAATACTGGATCGCCAAATGTGGGTCAACGACAGTCGGGTGTTGAGCCTGGAATTTGATCAGTCACTCTCCCGTGAGGTGATACACAGCCGCGACCGCGAGTCCATATTCTACATTCAATACGACAAGACTGGACTTCCCCTCTACTTCATCCCGGGCTCGAACAATGGCTATCGATTCTCCATGAACATCACTTATGACAGATTCAAACGAGTGGAGAACTGGAAATGGGGCGAAGGACGAGGGCTCCAAGTCACATATGGACGGAATGGGTTCGCCACGGAAATGAAAAACTTGGAAGGGGCTCGCGTCAGATCTATTGCTTATAACGAGTATGGTCAGCCATCCAATATTTCCCTCAAGTCTGGGCGTTCCTTTAAATTCCACTACGACGTGCACGGTGGTCTGAAGAGTGTGGAAACGCCGAAGAGCACTCGCCATTCCTTCGTGCTCCAGTACTCCATAAGCTTCACGAAGCTCGTGTATTCGCCTCCCGGTTATGGGGCCATCAAGAACTCCTTTGTCAAGTATTTCAACTCTTATGGGCTCCTCGAGAGCATCCTCCTGCCGCTGGATAATGGGAGAATCTTTCAGGAATATGATGTACTCCGGCGACCAACCCATTTGCTCTTTAGCGAAGGCAAGATCAGCAGAAAGTACAAGGCGAAGGGAGTGACAATCACTTTCTCCGAAGGCAAGTTTGACTCGACAACCCACGTGTGGACCAATGGGGTCGGGAAAATTGTCCAGGAGAAGCAGGAATTCAATGCAAAATTTGGCCTAGCCTCGTCAAAGCTTGTTTACGAGTATGACTCTAATTTCCGTCCGGTGGTCATGAAGGCCAGAATTGGAGGCAACGTGCTCCCCGACTTTGTCTTCAGCTACAATGCCAAGTCCGGCGGACTCGACCAACTGGGCTCATTCCGCTTTGCACAGTCAAACAGCCAAGAGGCCTCTGTGTTTGATGGGATGGCGATTTTCGGGAAGCGTATGAATGGTTACGGCCAGCCCGTCCAGTACTCACTGACAATTCAGGCCGAGGAAGTGTTTAGAATGGACTTTTTCTACATCAACACCTCTCATAAAATCCAGCAAATCCGGATGAAAACGAAAAATATGGGTTCAGCCCCGGTGCGGAATTTCACTTATGACGCGGACGGGCAGCTGACCCAAGTGGACTCCACGGAACCGTGGAAATTCGAGTATGATCTCAATGGCAATCTGAAAAGCCTCACTTACCGGGAGAACACAATAGCCCTGGAGTACAATGACCAAGACAGGATTGTTCGGTTTGGGGATAGTCTCTACAACTACGACATGGTGGGTCGCGTTGTGCAAAACGCCAGAGAAGAGTATTTCACGTACAATGCGCTTGGCCAACTGAAAAGAGCGTGGAAACGGGGAAGATTTGATGTCGAGTACTTTTATGATTATGAGGGCCGACTCGTTGCCAGAAAGGACAATCACGGGAATGCCACTCAGTTCATTTATGCAGATGTCCAGCACAAAAACTTGGTCACTCACATTTATAGTCCGAGAGAAAACAGACTTCTCCACTTGGTATATGACGAGAGCGAGAGACTGATATTTTTCCAAGTTAACCGAAACCAAAAGTATTATGTCGCCAGTGACCATTGTGGTACGCCAATGCTCATCTTCAACCAGTATGGACAGGTGGTCAGGGAAATTTCCAGGAGTCCTTTTGGGCACATTGTTTATGACTCTGATGCCTACTTTTATTTGCCAATTGACTACTGCGGGGGCATCCATGACAAGGTCAGTCCACCCACAGCTCTTTCCTCCTTTCATATTTTATGATTTCTTATAGGAAATGAATGTGCATTTTTTTTGTTTCAAAGGTGACGTCGCTGGTTCACATGAAAAACAAGAGAATCTATGACCCGCTCATTGGCCAGTTTCTGAGCCCAGATTGGAACACCGTATTAGAGAAATTGGAGACACCTGAACTAATCCACCTTTACAGGATGAATGGGAACGATCCTATAAACTTGATCAGTTCTGGACCAGCATTTGGTAAGAAGCACAACCGTTTACGTATTACCTATATATTGGCTACTGTGTCTTCTGCTGTTGCTTTTGCACAAGGTTTTTCCTACTATCTTGCAACCCCTGCAACATTCCATTTCGTGAACGCAGCAAGGTTGTATACTGTGTATACTTATTTATTATGGTTTCTTTATTCTTATCCTCCGCTACTGTCATCTCCACAGATCATCAAGGTTGGCTAAAATATCTGGGCTATAACCTGGAGTCCCTTGCTCCCCAGTTGTTTCCCAGAACACTTGGAATAATTGGAAAGGAAAAGGGATTAGCGATTTCAGGACTGGAGAGCCGTCTTCTTGAGAAAACATTTGATCTTCCAATCCTTGGGACGATTCCAAGAAGCGTAGTAACGAAATCTACTTTGGTTCCTAATCCTGGCTTCCAAATCGCACTAATGGATCCTCCATTAGGGAAAAACATCTTGTTGAGTCGGACTGCGGACGGGAAAGCAATGATTTCATGTCCATTCTGTACCACAAATCGTGTCTATCGAGATGTTTTTACACAAATTCTGAACGGTAGTGATTTCCTCCGATTTGTGTCTCACAATGCAGGCCAAGACGTGTTCCACTTTGCCAAGAAAGAGTTGTGGAAAGCATCCGATGACTTGGCAGACTTGAAAAGACTTAGTGGTCAAGTTAATGTGACCGTCCACGACCAATCCACCGAGAACCAAATGATTCATTTGAAGATCAGCATGTATGGCGTAATTATCTCTGTGCGCTACGGGCTAACTGGCCCCAGGGAAGAAACTCGACTGATTCATCACGCCAAAGGGGTTGCCAGCAAGAAGGCTTGGAGCAACGTGAAAGAGCTAATCAGCGTAGGATTTCCCGTCCTCGAGTTTAGTGCCAGCGAGCGAGCCGAAATCCTCCAGAACGGTCACTTGGCCTCCTACCACCATGAATTCATCCATGATCCCGATGACTACCCCTTCTTCTCCGACGACCCCTTGAACGTTCGCATAGTCAAAAAGTCAAAATCGCCAAAAGCCAAAGGTGGAAGTTCTTACTCTGACTAAAAAAAACCATAAACTTAGTCCATAAAAAACGAACGATTTTTTTCTACTACTACAAAACATATTCCAAGTTCCTGAGTGACATTTTTATCATTAAACGTCCCTGAACCGAACTGTGAACTGAGTAGCTGCAGAAGATTTAGAAACGCTAGATTTTAATCGCATTACATAATACATCGTCGTAAAAGTCTATATATATTATAAAAAATACTGTGTACGTACGTACGTTGAGAGAAACCTCAATTACTAGAGAAACAAACTGTTTTTATCCACAAACCCAACAATGAACGGTCATCTTCTCTCATCATATTATAATACCGTGCATAATCCAAGAGTGTACAAAAACCATTCATCAAAACAATGGAAACATTATTTATGCCGCAGAACCCAATGCAAATTGACATGCAAAACGAATCAGACCCCGAAACACGATGAAGTTTTTGTGTGTTTTTGCAAAAGAAATACACACTTGTCATTTACAAGTTTTCTGCAAAAAAGAAAATCATCATACCGACTGCTCGGGTCGCTGTTGACGTATACTTAAGTAAGCATGTACATAACAATGAATATATATATTCAACAAATAATGCAATGTAGTGTTAGGCATATATTATATAAAACATGTTGTGACGGACAATGAGTCTTTTGGTGTTAAGCTATACAATTATATAGAAAGAAAAAACGCGCTGTACCAAAGAAACTAATCCCAGGGATTGCTAAAAGGTTTTACACATTTATCGCAAAATATCCCTCAAAAGAATGCCATGCAGATCCAAGTAAACTGCCGATATTATATTTATTTGAAGAGTCGTCACCACGCTCTTCACACCAAATAGTACCGATTATAGTCCATATTTTAAAGTAACGTATCATATATATGAACCACGGCTTCATCCAAATCATTACGAATCTCGTGCTAGTCCCCAGCAAATTGTGTCATTAGTCTAGGCATTTTCAGTGACTTTTTTTTACAATTTCTAACAACCGATAAGGCTACCTTCCCTCGATGTAATAGTTCTTAAAATAACAATGACCGTTTTTGTATCCCTAAACGGATTATATATAAGATTAATATTAATACTATTCGATACATACTTAATATTATAATAAAAAATACTATAAAAATAGGTAAGTGTCTATATAGTTGTAAAGGCATCACTTGCACTTTTTCAGTCAATGACATACCCCGTCTGGCTGGCGTGGTATGCAGAGAAAGAGAGTGTTCGCAACAACGGCAAAGGTATAGTCATGTCGTCGTCGTCAGCATTATTATAAAATATGGTACACATAAATGTAGTTTTAAGCATAATATTTTTCAAAACCACGGAACATGATGTCTGTCTCTGTACATAGTTCATTACTACAAAATAATCTGGAGTTTTGTTATACTCCCGGGGTAAGAGAAAAACCAAAAATTCATAGTTGACTTTATTCTTCTGAGATTAACACACATTGAATATTTTTACTGAAACTTAACTTTTTATACTAAATGTAAGAAAACTGAATTTGGCCAAAACGTTAAACCCTTTTTGGAAAAAAACACAAATGAAATGGTGTGTAGGTACTTGTGTAATTTGCTGTGTACATAATAGGCTTACCTCGTCGTCGTCGCCATTAATTAACACTTTACAGGAGAGAGGGGTTTTTTGAGTGACGTTCCCGTTCCCGATTGCCGACTATCCTATGGCACATTTGTGCCAATAATAATCTCTATATATATCAACAACGTATATTTTGCATGCAATATTGAGAGAAATTACTTCCCGACTAAAATTTCGAAAAAGTATAAGCTCGTTTGGGTTATTAGGTTTATAGGCTTATAGTCCATGACATATAGCTTATAGGTCTTGACATGTCGTCGTATCTCACAGAAGTCCACCTGTCAAACACAGGGAATTATGTCGCAGTTTGCCTGTCACACCATCATGACTCGAACGTATTCTTATTCTATAAGCTAGAAATTTATCTCAATTCTGCGTATTAGGCGAAATGAAACTTTTTTCAGTTTCATGGGGAGACCACTATACTACCTAGTTTGTTTTCCCATGTATTCAAATGGAAAAATTTCAAAAATTGAATTTCAAAATTATTTTTGCATAAATCGATGGACCGTCAACAAAATAAGAGACTACTATTAATTAGAGAGATTTTAATTATAAACATTGTAGATTTTTATTTAACAACTTTTTCTGGTACAAATGTACCGCATGATAGTATGCAAAGAGTTAGGTGGGATGGATGGATGCGGTTGTTGGAACGTCGGAAGTCGTATTGAGAATAGGTCGCTGAGGCGAAGGTGAGGAACCGATCGGAACACTGGTAAAAATATATAGCATTTCTCTTTTCAACGCGTTATAAATATATATACGTATATATGTATCGTAGGGGAAGAAGGAGAGTTTGTGGATATTATACTGTGGAATTGCAACGGTCTCTAAACTACAAAAAAAAAGTTTAAATTTACGATATACATACCTTTGTAAAACTAGTTATATATATATATATATGACAAAATTGTGTGAAGCATGGCATGGGCGTGTGAAAGCTTAGATGTGAGAATAAAAGAAAAGCGATATGAGCGTCCGAATGAAAGTTGATCACAAGTTGATGTTTAATTTTTATTAAAATCCTATTTACAAAGGACCTCATTGTTAGCAAATTGGTTATATAGACATATGTAAATTGTAATATTGTAACATAAAAAAGTTGGATAAGCGTGAGTAAGCATATATAGCTTCGTACGTGTACTTACAGAAAAAAATAAAATGCGTCGACTGTATATATTCCATGTTTGATGTTTTTACATTTATGAGCATTTGTACATTACAGTTCTATTCTTAAATGTACATAAAATTGTAAGCATTTTTAAACCGTGATATATTGTGTAGTGAAAATATTATGTCGGTTACATACAAATATTATATTATTATTATTATTATTAATATTAAAACTCTGTATTCTTAACAGTAAAAATCAGGTGTAAGTTTTGTTAGGCTAATTTTAAGATAGATATGATGAGCAAGGGGGTACATGTAAATATCTATAAGTATATTTACACAATGTTGCTTAGCTTGCGGAATGAACTATCATTCACGTGGCCAAAAAATCTTTATACAGATGTATTGTAAAACTATAATACGCAGTACTTTTTTCTTAAGGAATGCTATATATTATATTATATTAAATACTAACTAAATGGTATGCTATACGTCGCAAGAAATATTATTATATATTAAATTAGAATTAGGATGTAAGTTTGAACACAAAAAGCATCACAATGAATATATTATTATTAGGACATGTGTGGGTGTGACATTTACTAGGTAACTCTGTAATAAACGTTAAAATAATATTATTATTATTATTGCTATAGCTACGCAACACTACCACCAGTATCACGACTTGTATTTACATAAGTCAAGGTGGTACTATAAGAAACCCATAAAGATCACCCCTGTAAAAAGAAAAGTTAGTTTTAGTCATCAAGCTATGTATCTAGATATAATTTGTTTGAGTTTTTTGTTGTTCTCTTTTCGAAAAGAAGAAGAAGAAATGAAATGCAACCAAAATGATTTTCCGTTCCTGTGGATTTGCAGCTATCGTGTACATGCTGGACGATGTGGATGAGAAAGCCTTTGAAACGAGAATGCTACTATATAGCGTATTATTATATAATTACCATATTAAAAGTGTAATTGAGAATTACATGCATTACTCCTAAGATTACACGACTATGCGTTTATAATCAGTGTATGTTTTAAAGAGAAAATCCAAACTAAAATGAAAATTGAACAAATATTTATGAATTTACTACTTGGAATGATTAAACAATTATTAAACGATAATAATTAATGTGTTTTCTAATCTGCGAGAAAATCCTTTGCCTCCATTGTACTCTCTGCTGTGAATGCAATGCAACGGAACAATTATGAAATGCTGTCGGAAGCCAATTACTGAATTAGCATTTTTGCATTTGAGCATATTTCCAAAAGAAATCATATAATTTTTTCACCATCGCAAGCTAGTTACCGTGAGAACAATAGAAACTTCAGCGTTCCGGGGACTTGGTGCAAGAAATCTATGAAAAAATGTCTGAAGCGTAAATCATCATCATCAGCGAGTTCATTCTGCACTCTGTTTTATTGGCAGCTCGCTCGCTGCATACGCGTACTATATGGGAGCTTATGATTTACCCCTGGCCGTCTGTCCATCTGTAACGCTATTAAATTACGCACTTAAAGTGTTCTAGCACCAGTCATTCGTCCGTTATGAGCAGGTGCACTTTTTCGGTTTTTGCCCTATGACTTAGAACACCTTGGGCGTTTAAAAATGTGATTTTTATGGATTTTGGTGTTTTACTGGGCCCGGCCCAGAGTGAATTCAACGAGTTACTGAATTCAGCGAATGAGATATACTAAAGATAAAATTATTGTTGCACATGCGTGCGAAAAAAAGTTTATATGCCTCTTCGTTACGAAGATATATGGCTTACAAACAAGTTATAGCGTTATCCAGGCTATTAGAAAATTTACAATTAGTTGGAAGCTTAGGATTAGGAAAATAATGAAGTTTCAAAACAAACTTCTCGTCAAAAAAATGTCAAAATTATTAATGTTTATAATCAAGGCCCATTTTATTATATCATTTTCATCACCTTAGCAATAATATAATATAATCCGGACAGAAATCTTATTTCAAACATTTTCCTGAAATGCAAATATATGTAAACAGACATAAGCTTGCATCACCAAAATTGAATTTGCAAAAAATAAAGTAATTTACGAGCACGTATTCACTTCATCTTCGCGATTTTGATCAGATTAAGCATTGGTTTGGAATTTGCATACGACCGTAGTCAAATTTCAGGTCTTCTATAACTGTAGTTCCTCCTCCCTTGTCTATGGAACCAATAAAAGTTACGGAACCCTCGTCGTGTCATGTCATGACTTACAACGACAGCTTTCGTTCCAGTTTCAATTTTAAAAACCGCTGCCGGCTGTGAGGTTCCTTTTTGTGTAGTTGTAACAACAACGTCAACGTCACGGTTCTTGGTAATGCCTGGTGGCGTCGCTTGGCTTGATCACTGTCGATCCAAAGTCGGTTTGACTTGCGCGCCTGGTCCGCTCGATCTGATCCTCATTTAATGCCAGCAGCGTAAGGGGATCGTCTTCTTGTGTACCGGCTGACCCTGGAACCACTAAAGGTTACGGGACCCTCGTCATGACTTACAACGACAGCTTCCGTTCCAGTTTCAATTTTAAAAACCGCCGCCGGCTGTGAGGTTCCTTTTTGTGTAGTTGTTGTAACAACAACGTCAACGTCACGGTTCTTGGTAATGCCTGGTGGCGTCGCTTGGCTTGATCGCTGTCGATCCAAAGTCGATTTGACTTGCGCTCGATGAATCCATGCGCGCCTGGTCCGCTCGATCTGGACCTCATTTAATGTCAGCGTAAGGGGATCGTCTTCTTGTGTGCCGGCTGACCCTGACCCTAACACGTTTGATGAAGATGCGTAATCGAATGTCTCAGCGCCCTGTGGTTCAGACTTGATCTCTGGATAGGTTCTCATCCGCTGACGCCTTTTGGTCAGTTTCAATATTTTGAAGTTTTTTGATAGTAGAGAGATTGGTGACGATGGTGGGACGAAATTGATGGCTCGTGTTTGATGAGGGTCAGCTGAAAGAACGCTGGAAAACAAAGGAACGTGGGATTTTGTAATAAACTCAAATTTATATATAGATACGCTAGCGATGTGGATATTATGCCATAATATGCCTCCGAAGCACGACTTGGTAGTTCATTCATGATCCCCATTCATACTGCATTTTCTTTGTAAATTCGGATGAATGAGAACGGTTTTGAATAAGAGGTGAAGAACAAACTTGAGCATGATAAAATACGCAGAGAGCAAGAACAAACGAACGGATATATCTCTTATCTCTTCTCTTCATGATTCATTATATGATGAAATTGTTTTACCTGATCTGATCAAATCATTAGCCGGCATCTTGCGCAACATATTATATATTACCTTTATACATACCTACGTCTACAAAAATATAAAATAAAATACAGATCGCATAACTAACCCAAAACCCAACGGCAATCACTGTACGTAGCACCAACAAAATTAGATAACTGAAACCACAGACAAAAAATATACCAATTTGCAAAACCTGCACTGCTATGTACTCTACTCTTCTTGCCCATTTCACGGCTACATACTATATTTTTCCTTTAGTGATATAAAATGCTAAAAACATCATCCCAAAAGATAACCTGTAGTTAAGTTATGTTATATGAATTTACGTATATAGTAGGTATATATATTACAAGTTACCGGTCACCGGCTCACGGCTCACCTATTAAAAACATACCTTGTACGTATATATAATCTATCATCACATCATGCATCACTAAGGTACATACAATGTATGTAATAATACTCTTGTATTTTACTAACCTCTAACCTTCATCATCATCTTTTTTTTTCCTTTGCATCCAACTCAAACCTTTCATCTTCATCATCATCATCATCATCATCATCATCATCATTTCATCATACTGCAAACATGTAAGATTGTCATAAAGCCGGATAAAACAAGCTACTTTCTAAGGAGTTTTTAAAATAGAAACAACTCCTTCTATACCAACACGCAGAGCAAGTGTGAGCGTGAGTGAGTGAGAGAGAGAGACAATGAGGACCTATGCACATTTTTTTTTAAATAATGCAATTCGTTCTTCGTTCTACTACTCCCTGTTGGCCTCCCCCTCATTTGTTAAACTGCTAAAGCATATCGCCTCCTCCTCCTCCTACTCCTCCGTTTAGCCAGTTTTTATTACTTTTTTTACTACTTCTTCTTCTTCCACCTCAACTTAAAATATCTACTACAGAGAGAGAGTAAGTAAAAAAAAGAGTAATCGACATAAATAGTAGCAGTTTTATAATATACACACACACACACACAACAGAACCAACACAGAGATGTTGGATTTGGATGTGTAAGTACGTAAGTAATACTAGTGTCAAAAGTAGTTGTGGCCCGGCTTTCTGCCCATATCCACAACTTTTACATGAGTATTGCATTTCCCATGCATTTCTCTCTCATTCATTGCATCGTTGTTGCTGCATGCATATCTATTGCAACATTATTATTATGTAGCCCATGCTGATCTCATAAATCCTCCGAGTAAGTGCGTACGTACGAGTACGAAACTTTATACACATAAAAAAGTGATACATACATACATAATACTACTACTGCGGACTTGTATTGCGGACCGAGACCTTTTGCTTTTTGTAGAGTTAGAATTAGAATACCTACACAACTTTTTGCATCTCCTCTACGTTGTACTTACGTTGTTCCGTTTGTTCCTCAAGTCCAGTCCAGGCGTCCAGCCCAGCATAGCAGCCAGATCAGAAGAGCAGAGTGGTGGTGTTGTTGTTGTTGGTACAGAGAGATGCGGATGGAGAGTGGAGAGCGAGCGAGTATTGCCGTGTATGTATACCTAATACCACCACCACACATCTTATATCCAATCCAAATCCAAACCGTACAAAATCCGAATCAGGCAGAATAAATCGCACCGCACAATGTTAACTCTTGCATGATGATCATGATGATGATGATGATGGGGATATTGTATTACGTATGTATAATATGGAGTGTTTTTTTGCTGTTATGGATGGACGTCATATATGAAGAAGGTTTCTTTCTTGTTTGTTCCTCTCTCTCTCGTTGTTTTTGGTACACTTCTTGCTATTATGCATTTATGCATTATATAGAGTGTGAGTGTGGTGGTGGTGTTGGTTGGTGAATGGTGAGTAAGGCGGAAAAAGAAGACAGCAGCAGCAGCAGCCTGTCCGTCACTCGTTTCGTTTTTTCATTTCTCTCTTCTGTCATCAGAGAGAGAGAGGAAGGCAGCAGGCGATTGGAATGGGATTTTTTTTTTCAACCCAGTTGAGTTGAGTCAGAGGGAAATAAGTAAGAAATGTGTGTGTTGTGCTGTCGGACAGTGGAACTAAAATAACAATATTATTTCATTGCAATGTGGTGGTGGTGATGGTGGTGTGGTCTCTCTCGTCATCCTCATCATCATCGTCGTCGTCGTCGTCGTCTTTTAAAAAATCCTTTTTGAGTTAAAAAAAAAGTAGGGTTTATTTTTCGTCTCTTCTTTTTTAAAAAAAAATATTTTTTTTTTTTGAAAAAAGAAGAAGTGTGTGTGTGTGTGTGTGTGTGTGTGTGTGTGGAAACAGTCATGACGGCTGGGACAACACAACAAAAGGGGTATCAGATTGCTGAGAGGTTGGTTGGTCATAGTTTTGTCGTGGACACATTGTTACCCTTTTGTTGAAATTGTTGAACGACGACTAGAGGTTGCTAAAAAAAGTTGGGAGGGTTTTTTTCTTAAAATTTTTGTTTGTTTGTTGGAGTCCGATTCCTCCTAACTTTATTTCCTAGTGTGTCCTCTGTAGTGTCGTCGTCGTCGTCGTCGTCAGTAGTGTGGATTTTTGTGTTTTATATATTTTTGAAGGAGGAACACACACACGGGCAACGGGCGGGTGGTAGTGGTGTGGTGGTGCACGAAGGACTCTTAACATTATTTTTTTTTGGTTAACTCCGAGTTAACAGTCAATAGTTGGGGTTGCTCTAGAGACATTTTTTTTAAATATATTTTTTAGTTGATAAGTAGTTTTGAGTTGTTGTCATTTGCACTACCAACTGTTTCGTGTGGTTC
>JAANSN010001860.1:0-28874 GCA_036850665.1 Dicranocentrus wangi | reverse complement strand
TATTCTTCTCCTTCTTCCTTCTTGTGTCGTGTCGTGTCACATAACAGAACAGGGATTACCTGTTCTCATCCAGCAGATTTGGTCTTATTCGTAGAGACTTTATAAATTGTAAAGTAGGGGATTCTAAATAAATTTTAGATTTTATAGTTTGTCGGGCTAAAATCTCGCAAAAGAAGACAAGTACTTTCTCATTTTTTTGACATTTGTGCTAGTAACTTACAATTAGGGCAGTCCTTTGATAGTCATCTGATTGAAAGTATTGGAAATCTTTGGGAAATAAGTGTAACAAAACAAGCGTTTTCTTAAAACTACATTTACTATATATCAATTGTGGTTGTAAGTGAGAGGTGGGACATGTTGAAAATAATATATGTTGATGTTGGTTTCAGGACGCAACGGTAACAACAACAAAAACCACTACAATGACTACCCGCAAGCTATACGGGAAGGATCTGTCCGAGTATGAGAATATGGATGTGGATGACCTTTTGGCTCAGTTGACGCCTGAAGAACTGGACATCCTGTCCCGTGAAGTAGATCCGGATGTAAGTGTCGTCGTCGTAAATAGAAGTGTGATTTTTACAGTTGCTAGATACATATGACATAATGCTGAAGATGAATGGTTGCTGAATAATATTATGAATGTAGAGGAAGAATAGGATGAGAAGTTGTCAGGATCATTCATGTGTGTAATCCATTTTGATTTAGGATTCGTTGCTTCCGCCGAGCCAGAGAACTAGCTATTTATGTGACAAAGAGCCTACCGGCGATTTGAACCGAAAACAACTGATTGAACACATCAACAAAATAGCAATGGAAACACCAGATAGGCCAGAGTTGAAACCATATGTTCCAGGAACCATTCGAGGAAAGAAGTGGATTCCTCCAGAAAAGCCTCTCACTAAGCAGGAGGAAGAAATTAGAGTGGACATGGGGGATGAATACGAGTCGGCTCTATCGTCAGCTACCGAAGAAGAAATCGTTGACCTTGCTGGTAATAAATTGGAGTGCCAACAGATTGGAAATTATCACGGGAATTTTTCTTTTAGCCAACAAAATACATGATTTTTTAAAATGAATCTACAGCTATTTTGGGCTTCCACTCAATGATGAATCAGGAGCAGTATCATGCCAGTTTAACAGGTAAAGCCCAAGTAAAGGGTGGCTGGAATGGAGTTGCAAAGGGTTATGTACCGAAAGCGTTACCTTTCGAACCACCAAACATGACAGATGTCGAAAAATCTATTAAGCAGCTTGAGGAAGATGACTACACCTTGAATTCCCTGAATCTCAACAATATTGGGGTACGTAATGTTGTGCTATTTCAATTATAAAATTTGCCAAATACGCTCGATATTGTTGGTACATAATGATTAATTTTTTGACAATTTATTTAGGTGTCTGACCAGCAGTTCGCATCAATGTTTGAGGCTCTCAAAACAAACACAAACTTGGATACCCTCAGCTTGAGCAACACTGGACTTACGGATAGGACAGCTGTTTTGTTAGCTGAAGCGATGCAAACCAATTGCTCTCTAAGAACTATCAGGTTGCAAAAGCACGCAAAATTGAAATAAGTAGATAAATTAAATTCGACATTGCAACATATGTATAAATTGTCAATTTATTTCAGTTTGGAAACAAACAATTTGAGCCCGACAGCTTTGGTCACTCTCTTGAAATCACTGTTGGCCACCAAATATGTTGAGGAATTCAGAGCATCCAACCAAGTAAGCAGAAAATGTATATTGTTGTACGATGGTGAAATCACTGAAACCAGGCAATCTGCCAGAGTATACGTACGTATGGTGTATGCATAGCCATTAAAATTAAAGTTGAGTGTGTAGTAAGTTATTACTTACTACTAGATCTCTTTTCTTGCATCTTTTGCAAAGTAGTTGTGGTGGCCGCTCAATTTAGTATTTAGCGAGCGAGTGAGGAAGTATGAAGTACATATTCGGGTATGTATATTTATATTATCGTGGTTCGCCAGAGGGGCATTCTGTATGAATACTGACATCTGATGTTGCAGTTGTCAGGAAATTTATTATCGCCGCAGTAAAAGTATTTAAGAAAATGCGAATGCTAAGAACTTCAATCGAACTTTCCCATGAATTCCGAGCAGAGACTTTCATAACCAAAGCCTATCTATACACTACAGTTTTTGTTTTCTGTATTAACAGCGACAACAAGTCCTAGGGAACAAAATAGAAACGGAAATCACGCAGCTGATAGAGCAAAACCCAACTCTTCTCCGAGTAGGACTCCATTTCGAGTATAATGATGCCAGAAACCGTGTAGCCACTCATCTACAACGGAACCTCGATAGAAGTAAGTTTCGCAATACTTGTCTTGCTTTAATTTCTATTACTTTAAGAAGATGATGAACTTAACTATATGCAATAATGGAATCATATTCAAAATGTTTAACTCACGTAAAACGGTTGACAGGATGTTGATTTAGTTCATGGTAGTTGAGTGGTGATGAATACAGCTAATTGTGAGAAGGTTAAATTACCGCTGTTGAGCGTGTCCAGGCTAACAGAAATGTTTTATTTCGAGCATATGTACAGAATATAGTAGTCAAAATCTGCTTACTCTGCGTCATTTAAACTGGTTAAACGTAAAATGTTAGGAATTGGGATAGGAGTCGTCAGTCAATGAATAGCAACTTGAAAAAAAGCATTGATCAGTAACCAACAGGGTATGCAGATTAAAAATGTTTATAGTGAAACGAAGCAGAGGAAGCACAGCGCAAGCAAAGGCATTCAGGAGTGCTTTGTCCGTGTGTGGGATGGATTATAGTTAGTGGGGAAACCTCATGCATCGGGACAAAAGCTGGCAGAATTTACTCTCGAGCTTGGTGAGTTGTCAATGTTAGGCTCAAGGCTCTGCTCACTGTACTAAACTAAGCAGCCAACGATTATATTGATAATGTGTGGTACAGTGTATATGCTTGAAAACGTCAGCAATTACAAAGAAATATACAGTAAAACTAAACTAAAGACGTTTGCAATAAGGAGATGGTGTGTTCGACGTCTTGTGATGATTACAGTAGTTGATGGTGCTATTCTCTATTCATTTCGTTTTCAAAGCAACTAAGCAGAGCGTAGCAGTTGTTGCCCTTTGCTTTCTTGTCGAAAGTGTTCGTGAACATATATGGCATCCTCGACAATTTTTGGAACCTTGTCAATTCTTTCCTGGCTCTTTCAAGTATGTAGTACTTCCAACACAAGTAAAGTGTACTGTTTTCACAACGCAAATTCGTGAGAGCTAAGTAGCTATATAGTAAAACTGGTTTTATATTTTTTCTGTACGTTTTTGCAATAATGTATGCTGCACTAAATGTTCTTTTTTGAGAATACATTGGTCGACAAGGGTTTTTTTATTGGTTTGTTTTACTATTTTTCACAAGTAATCTTTCAGCACAGCATAGATATAAAAAGCGCATCATGTCGCCAAACGTTATACGTCTACTTATTATTATTTAGTATTTAGTTGCCTGTCTTTTTTTTGCAATACCAATATACGTGCTTTTAGGAAAGTTGCAAAAATTTGGAAATTTTAACAGTGCTTAATATTTTTTAAAAGGAAAAGCGTAGTAGCGATGAAATCTGCAGGCTACAATGAATTGTATGTAATAGGAGATGTTTATCACCAATTTTGTATTTTATGATTTTTGGGAAGATAGACGTGCATTTCCGTATTTCCTGCATTCTACATTCCACATATTGCATATGTAAAGTCCATAAGCGATGCACTTGCGGACTTTCTATTGCAAACATACTTAAATGATGCTACAATTGGTCCATGTGCATTTCATGATAAATCGGCGTTATACGTATATTGATAGTAATACTTAATATAATATAATTTATAATAATGCAATTTATTTTCAGTTCCATATATCTTTTATGTTGCCTTCTTCTCTTGACTATCTCTTTATTTTTTTCTTTCATTATCTTTGACTTCACTTCTGTCTTTGTTCTCTCTTCCTTCTTCTACTACTACCCTCTGCGAAATGTGTTGAAATATGATTGTATGAATCTGAAGAGCGTCTTGAGTTAAGGGTGAAACTCAGGAAGGACGCTGATGGGATCCATATTGTCGAGACTAAATGAACTCATACAGTGTAAGAATCTCATAATAATTAATATAATAAATTTGTATTTTGTAGTTGCAAACAAGTAAATAATTGTATGCAGTATGAAAGTGCGAAATCGTCTTTGTCAGCTTGTTGTGATTTTAACATGAACGGATTCGTATACAAAAAGTACATGATGCGAAATGTACCCACCATCATAACTTCCTGTTTGTTATGTTATGATTTAACAGAATCTCTAAGTCCTTGTAGTCCTTATAAGTTAATCGTTGACCATTGCACAAAACCAAAATATGGGAAAATTAAATGGTCATAAATCCTCTCTCCTCCTTTAACTTAACATGTGTCTTTGCATGTGAAAATAGCGAATAATACCGTCACCGAACAAATTATAAAACAAAAATCCTTTTCCTTCGTATTTCATCGGTGTATGTTTGTTGATCTCAATTCTTCACTTTCTCTTTCATCACTTTTATCATGTGTGCTTTTACTCTTGCCTAAACCTCGAATTAACTAACTTTCTTCTGTCAAACTTTGCATATCACAAAATCTTTGTGCGGCATCCTTAAGTTATAGATAATAGTAGGCGATTGGGTAATGCCCATTGTTAGGAAATACATACTACAATTAATGTGTACATAACAATAATTATTTGAAGCTTTTGAAAAGGTTGATAGTACGTTTGCACTACAAGTTGACCACGCGCTCACCCTCAAACACAATTTGTTACATCATACATGGACGAGGTGTGGTTAAGTGATATCGGGGAATGGTTATAATGGAACACTTTTTCAATGTTTTTAACACCAGGGAAGTGTACTGCATTGGTGTTCTTATGTCATGTGTATTAACTACTTTCATCGTTCACAATACTAATTAATACTGTGGTTGCTGTGATTTTTCCTTTCAACTGCTCATCTACTTTCGTAACAAAAAATGCATGACTTATGGTATATGGTACTGGTACACTGTTATCTCACTGAACCTGAACTACTCTTACGTTATAACTTTAACTTTCCATTATGTGAAGTGTGAATTAACTGATTGAAACGAGTTTTACTTAATCTAACTCTTATTGCATGTGTGTGATTTTGTGTTGATTTTCAGTCCGCCTGAAAAGGATCGGTCGTGAAAGTAGTGAAAAGTGAACACAACGAACAATTCAATTAATCTGATCTTTCACAACCACATCGCTGCCATGTAATTACAAGGTAAAAGTCCTACATACATGTGGATTCTGCAATTTCACTTGCTGTCCAACACACTGCACTTCGATGCTTGAAACATTTTATTATCAAATCGTTATAACCTTATTATTAATTTACAATATTTTTGCCAATGCTTTTGCTATTTACACGTATCTCATAAAAGCAGACACGTAGCCCTGAAAAGTTTTGTTCAGTTCGAATTGGGAATTAAACTATACTATATAGCGGGTTTACTAATCCTAATATAAAGTTTATTATGGGGCTTGGACTTGGTTCAGGGAAAAAAGCTAATTTGCATTTCTGTCATAGTTTGTACTGGTAGCTACGTTTAAATCTCAAATATATGTCGTACATGGTGGAGTGTAAATAGAATATATGACTATCATGACAAGGACATTACATTTGTACATCATCACATCCGATTTAACTTTACTTTTATAATATTTTTCTGTGTAAAACCATTTCAGGCCGTTTTTCGTAAAATATCATCAAGCTATGAATGTAAATTTTGTTCCGAGTTTGTGGAATCTGTTCAATCAATGTCTTGTATACACTGTCTATTTATTTTTCCAGAGCGCAAAACCAAAAGAATCGGTTGAAAACACACAGATTTCAAAATCCCTACTCCTCAACTTTATTATACATCTCAAATTTCAACACAGAGTTACTTTTTACAGAGACATTATTCTACAATTACTCTATTTAATTACTTCAAGTCAAGCTCATAGACGAACAACTTTGTTGTTTTTTAAGATTCTGTAGGATGATTCGTTGATATTATTGATGGGATGAGGAGTTGTGTCGTGACGTCTAGTTATGTTCCGTTCGTTGTCTACGTGTGCGTGCTGTTTGTTTCTCTTGGATTATGACTCCCAGTGATTGTTTTTTACTTGTACATGTTCGTTCGTACTCGTTCAAGATTTGATCTTGATGTGCACCAATCAAGTATGAAAAACCCGAAAGCATGCTCCTGTTCACCGAACCAATTAATGACACTTCGTTTTACGAAAATTTGAAAGGATCAAGATTTTAATTCATATCTGTCCAGAAAGTGTTGAATACCATTTAGGAAACAGTATTTCTATTAATGTTGATGATCTCCCAATCGCATTCAGTTGATATTATCATTCTTGATTTGATGACGACACATTACACGTTGACGACTTCATCACAACGATTACCTGAGGTTCTGCAAAGCTCCTCAAGAATGCAAAACAAGATCTGAAAATCCAAGACGCTTACAATCTCAGAGAACACTATTTTGCCAAATTTCTGCTTCACACTATATACATTCAAATTTGAGATGCCTTTTGCGATATTGTTGCACCATCGGGATCTTCTTGAAAAAGAGTATTTTATTTTCTTGAATGAATGCTAATTTTATTTATTGAGCTAAGCAAATGAAGAAAATTTCAAACGAGAAGACTTTCTTGAAGGTAAATCATTTAAGATGCTATTTATGATGTCGTTTTATCGTGACACAGAATTACTTTTGAAAAAGCCTTTTGGTCGTGCAATAATCAATTTGTATGCACTTTTGAACTATCTTACAAGTTTACTATATTACTAGATTTCGTGTGAACAGTAATTTGAAACGTAATATTCGCTAAATGTCTAAATTTCTAAATATCACTTCATCCAGTAAAATGTATTAACTTGACTAGAATCCACAAGAGTAATTCCAAGTATGTAGTATATACTATCAATTATATCACTGATACTGATTTCCTTAATTTTTTCTCTGAATAATTTCAAGCAAAAACACAGGCTTATACCTAAAATTACATGACTGACAACCGACAGGAGTTTGCGTTTCTGTTTTACATACTTTTTAACTTTTACGAGAAAAGTACTGTTCTTATTGATGACTGACTGTATGAATGAAGCACGAATTTTTACTACATTTCCGTATAGCTGATGATCTGTGACAGCAGCAGTGTGCATATTATAATCAATCTGTGGCTACAAGCTATATAAATATGTACTAGTACGTATATAAATTACACTTATGACACAAAACTAGTTCACTTGCATTAAAAGTTGGCAAATAATGTTGTGCATATATGTATATTAATAATTACTGGAAGTACTTAAATGTTATTCCAATTTCCAATACCTATTCTTGTTCCTCTCTACACTACTCCCCCTTTACCGAGTGTGGTAATCGTCTACATATCTTAAATTTACATTAACAAATGCTTCTTAGCGCTTAAACTACCTAGGTAGTTAGTTTCATTAATTCAAATGACTTTATTTGCACGCTTGCTTTATGAAAACTTTTTTCTTCGATTTTTTTGCATCGACAGTCATTTTTGGGAAGTAACGTTAGCCGATGCCAGTTTTTTTTATTTATAGAGATATTTTTGACATTTACCTATGTATATTATGCTTTTGATATTTTTGAGGTGCAGTATTTAAGATGCACTCCGCATTGCACGCATCGTCAAATCGTTAATATGATAACGCGTTTTTCTACTGCACCAACTACAAAGCTACTCCACAAGTCCTGTGAAATAATCATTTTTGAGAGCTCACTTTCTCCATGAAAGTATTTAATGTGATCGACGTTTTTGGACCATCGAACGATTTTTGTGTATCACAATGGATTTGATGGGGCTTTATAAGCTTTACGGGGCTGTGGAATTTACTTTTTAGAAAGTTTGGAATGGATGGTTCCTGGTTTGACATTATTGCTAAAAATTGCAAGCGTTTCAAATAAATTAATCAAAATTAGTGAATTTAAAAAAAGTATTGATGCCCAAAAAGCTTCAAACTATTTTATTGATTTGCGTATTACTGGTAGTGTAAGTAGTGTGCAGCTGCAATTTTGAGCAATAAGTTCAATCAGTGTTTATGAATCACAGGAATTGGTGTTTCTGCAAGTGTTATTTTAAATTATAAACGAATAATCTAATGGGAGATATCTTATTGATTGACTTTGTTTTCAGCCCGCTTACGAAGAATGGGACGAGCACCTCGCAACTTGCTAACAATTACTGGCAAATAAATCAGCCGTTGAAACGCCATACTACCATACACACAAAATAGACAGGAAGTTAATATGTTGCTTCTCGTTATCAGTTAATTTCTGACACTGACAATTCTTGTAGGAATATAAAACTGAACACATCAGGAAACTTATTGAAAACAATTTTGGAGCTGTCATGTTCACAGGCTTGCCTTCCGTAGAAAAATACTTTCTGTAGATAATAACCAAACTGTATTATGTATACTGGTAAGCAAAAAACATTCAAGCTTAAGATATTGTTTATAGTTGGATCATGTAGTATGTAGTAGGACATTTTGCCGTTGCTGGTTAAAGGATAAACATTTTACACTTCGGATCTTCAGTAAGAAAGAATGGTCAAAAACGGTGTGCTTTTCTCGTTCTTCATAAGGAAACAACAAGTTTCAAAAGTATAAGCAATTGAGGCAAAAAATACAATATTTGCACAGCTCTTTTCGTTTATAGACTATTCTCATTTTATTGTGAAACTGTTTTAGTAGTTGATATCAATATATCTATAAATATTAAGCATCTATAAGGAAAATTATATAAGAGTCGCTAGTAAATGTAATACAAATTAGGTATTGTATAGTACGCTGTGTGTCCCAAAAATATTAAGCTACCAATTTTAGTAAAGATACGGGGAGGGTTGTGATGTGGTAGATTAGAAAATCTAAAATAGCTACTTGCATAAACAAAAACTTGGTGTTAGCTGTAACAGTAAGATCAATGATCAATATGAATAGATCCTATATTCTATATTCCTATGCTATACAAGTACACACAGCAAAACCAGTCTTTGTCAAATGGAATTAATGCCAAAAATTCAGTGGTTCATATATAATTGCTTTAGAAAAGGAAGTTTACATCATGTTTTAAAACGCTTATTACATATTATGTCAATTTTAAGATCTTACATACAACTAAAGGAGAGCACAATAATTAACTTTTAATAAAAACTTAATATGCGCAAGCGTTGCGTATGTGGGATGTATGTAGGCAAACTGAAACTCAGAACGGTGAAGCTAAAGTTTTGTGTTTGCAATACATACGAAGGAGGTAAAAAGGAAAGTAATTAGCATTCACATTTCCACTTCGCAATACTTCGCATGCCTTATATATACTGAGCTGAGTTTATGGTTTTAAGAATGTATGTGAAACGTGAAACTGCTACTCTGATTTACTAGAAAGCAAACTATTTCGTGTGCAATTTGCGATGCTGATAGGCTGAAACTGAAAGAATTGGACAAAAATGAATATATAGCTCAAGCGTAAAAGCTTGTAAAATATCAGAATACTGTGACCCTGAACCTCTAGGTAGATGTATAAAGTAGATGTTAAAAATTCATGTTAACTATATGCTTAGGTAACATACTCAAAGTAGATGTAGTAAGTCAGTAGTTTGTAGAATTCAATTTATTATTATTATTTATCAAAAGTCTGCTTCAAAAGTGAGGTTGGATGGCTCTATTCAGGGAGGTGTTATTTCCTCTCGTGTAAATGCCCAGTGTTTGAATCTGGATACGTTTTTTAAATTACACCTGTCTGTGAAAATGCATTCGATTCTGAATTTCCGTCATGGTTGCTTTCACCACTTGTACCTTTCTGTTAATGATCAAATTCAGTAACTTCTTGATGTTTGAATTTACCTGTCTCGTAAACCCTAACTACTTAACTAATGTTGGTAATATGACGTTTGTAGGCATTGGTATACGAGACGAATTGACATGCCAGGCAACTTTTTGGACCTTACTGTTCGTACTATAACGATGTGTTGTGTTACTTACCAATTATTGCCTCAATATCGTTGAGGCAATTGAAACTGAAAAAGATATAGTATATCTATTAATGAAGGGCTAAAGGGTGTTAACTGCTCCAATTTATTACGTACCTTATCCAGATTTTAATAAAGGATAAATGATGTTTCATTTGGGCAAATTTAAATGCATTCGTATATACCTATAATTGTTGTAATCTGAGAATTTGTTCATTTACATCGATTGCTGCTATGATTATAAATATTAAAAGGCTGGTTTTGGGTACCTTTGTATTAGGATGGTGAGCTGTTAAGAAAATCGTTGCGGTTTACGAATGATTGTACCATTGTAAAGTTTAAAAATGAGCAGTATATAGTAGAGCACATTACCTTCCGTATGCACATCGTATGTAGTTAATACTTGGGTAAGAAGCCATCTACCTATGTAGAATCTTGAGACAAACTTTTTATTCATTCTTCAATTTTTTGAAGATTGAAATAATATTTAGTGTGTATTATTTTATTGGTTTTAATTTCTGACGCAATAAGCTACGTTCTAACTCTTGTATACTGTAATTGTATGTTTATCGGTTTATCGAGCAAATATTATGTTATCTACACACGTATATATTATATATTATTATGGTAATTTTTGTGTTCACGAAAGCGTGATTAAAAACTTTTACACATAATTAGACAACACCGGTATGTTTCATTATATTTTTACAACACTCCCTATCCATTCCTGTACTTCAAGTCTGTCGAAAGCTAGCGGAAGCTATATATGATCTGCCAAGTTCCACAACTAGCATAACATATCGTTTCTCATTTTTAGCAGTCTAGTCTTTCATCTTGCCGACAGTCTCGAACTTCGTATTGCCGTTGGCGAAAGAGCAAATGGTTCAGTTTTCAAAGGTTTTTCGAGTCGATATATAACTACACTCCGGTCTTCTGAGGACGTTACTATAAATTCATTTGAATAACTAAAAAACGCATTGCTCACAGGACCCTTATGGTGAGACAAGGATTGTATACAGGTAGCCATATCGGGATGAAATAATTTGACAGTTTTGTCATCACTCGCGGTCATAAGCAAAGCCCCATTAGGGCTCCAGCGAACTTTACGTATTGGTCCCTCGTGTGCATTAGGAATTCGAAAGAGAAGACCACCAGTTTTTACATCCCATACTGTGACGCTTCCATCTTTGCACCCACTGGCTAGCGAGTTACCCCTTGAATCAAAATGAATAGTATACACTTCATCATCATTTTCCGTCAAATCGTACAAAAGGCTTCCAGATCCTCCCGTGCTGGCGTCATTACTCATCATCCTTACATCCCAAAGCCTGACCTTAGAGTCTAAAGAGCAGGTTGCGACAGTTCTACATAGATGATCGAATATGCAATCAACAATTTCACTTTTGTGTCCTTCCAACATTGAGATGGAATTTCCGCTTCGCAAATCCCAGAGCGCCGCTTTGCTGCCGAGTGAAGTGGTGAGAAGTGTATTTCCGGATGCATCAAATTGAACACTGGTTATGTCGAAAGGATCTCTAAATCTGTACATGGCTATCCCTAAAAATAGATGAATGTGTGGTGTAGTTGTGGTGCAGTAATAAATCAGCACGTATGTATATGAGTATTTTTAGTGCAACTTTTTGTTAGGATTAGAAAATGTATCCTATTTTGATGTACCATTTGTGAGGTCATGCACATAAGCCGTGCAATCCGAGCATCCAGACGCTGCCATGCTAAAATCAGAACTTGCTTCCGCACATCGAATTTTCCCTTTTGTTACTTCCAACTCCAGTAGACACTTACTGTTGTTGTTGTTCGTGTTCGGAGCTGGTATATGGCTACTTGGTGTAGCAAGCTCCCACAATCGAATTGTTCCGTCCTCTGATGAGGTCAGCGATTTGTCTCTGGTGAATCATATCCATCAGACCAAGTTGCATTGCATAACGAATTGGCAACATTGCATGGTGGGTTTACAATTTTAGGCTTCGATGTCAACGTGACTTACGCAAAATGACTCAGTGATATTGAAGTAATTGGTTCACTGTGTCCTTGTAACAAGGCAGTTTCTCGCATTCCACCGAGATCCCATACGGAGCACATGTTTTCTGCTTTGCATGTCGTGATGCAGCTGGGTAATATTTGAAAAAAGAGATTTTAAAAAGAGAAACTAAAATGTTGGCATTTTTTATGATGGTCTGGCAATGTTAGTATAAAATTGTAAGAGTTTATACTTAAAAATCGCATCTACATTACATACATCCTTCCATCCTTGCTTAAGCACATTTTTGTCACGGGATCAGAATGAGGAGGAAAGGAGTATTGCTTGACAAATCTCTTTGAGTAATCATGCAAGCACCGGTCTTTCAACTTGTTCAATGCATCTACCAGAGCTGTTCTCTGACTCCGACTCGAGAACAAAAGTGGCTCACATTTTACAATTTCAGATGATAGTTTTGGAATACTGGTCGAGTAGTTAAGGTCCAAAAGCTCTACAATTTTCTCTTTAATTTTTCCTTGGCAGTCCAGGTACTGTAAAATGAGACCTGGCGGGTAGTACCGTAGATGGATGAATTTTAAAACAGCATCCTTGAAAGACTTCTGCTGTCTACTGCTATTTAAAGTTTTGGATTTCGGGCTATCCGGCAGATGCAGATGGTTAACAGGTCGTCTTGTAATATCTTTCAGTTCTTTCATGGCCATTTGTGGTGAAGTGTTGAAGTTACTGAGCACAAACGATCCAATATATGGAAATATAGATAGATAGATTCATAGATTCATTCATATGATGCATACATGTCCAGGTCCACTGTCCAGGCTGTTTCAGCGGTGACCCAACATTTCCTTGTTGTCAAGTTCCACTTTTTATTTTCACTTTGTGCATATGACTTCACTTCTGCTAGTATCATAGAAACTTGACGGGATCTACTAGTTGGACTTGGCCCGTATTTGCAGAAACCTACGTCCTGCATCTATTACCGCTGCTGAACTGTTTACTAAAAAGTGTACATAATGTATACTAATCGGATGAATAATTAAATATACAAATCGACCAATAAAAATTTTAGTTAATATTTATTTGTACAATGCACAAAATATTTATATACATGCATCAGTAAACAATGAGACTACATTACTTTCCTCCCCACAAAAAGAACACTTTTTGTAACAGAATCGTATATATAGCCTATGAAAGGACGATCAACAATGAACTTGACGGTATCCCCTGGATCTACAATTAAAGATCTTGCTTGTGCCACAATATGCAGTCGCCGCCGCGGCTTCACTTCCGGCTTCATTAATCTCCAAAAATGCTTTATGAATCACATTCGTAATACGAAGACCTGGCTCATCAGAAAGTCGTGTGAAATCAGCAAACTCTGTCGTCATACTCGTCATTCCCAACTAGATTAAATACAAGAGTTATTTATGAAATACCCGAATGTCGCATTTGTGTCATTTTAGTTCCATCTTCCCGAGTTAACAACGCCTGGTTTGAAAATGCGAAAAGGACTTACATTTTCCAACGCTTTGCTTGCAATCAAATCAATGTTTGATTCCATTATCAGTTTTGGTAGCCGCACGTCAACTGGAGTGTGCCTAAGCCTGCAAGGTATTTCAGACAGCATATCGTCTTTGAGACGCTCTTCAACTTCTCGCAGATTCTCGTCTCGATCAGGTAGCAAGATCACGAAGCTAAACCTGTGTGACTATAAACAGTATAAACGAATTAACTCCGTCTATTAATTAAGCAATGTAACGCACTAGAGATATCTTATAGTAGAAATTGAAACTTACAGTATATGGCAAAGCCACTGCGGTAGATTTTAATTCTGGAAGCCTACCGTACTTAAATCGTCGTGCCCTATCCAACTGCATCATTTCGACAAGTATTTCTTTGCCGTCAATAGTTGTAAACCGCTTGTTCTTCGAGGTGTTCTCCGGATTAAAAGGAAATTTCCACTCTCCTTTGAAATGTATAGCATTTACTAAGATCATTGCTGTGTGGTTATTCAGCATAGCTATACAATACATATAGATAAACTCAATCTCAATCAACTTATCCGTTGTATATAGTTGTATATAATATAGGTTTTATTTATCGTAAAACAATGTTCGGGGGAAGCCTTACACGGAACTACAATACTCTTGATACGATTCCGTGTTGCTTTCCGCACCCAATTATTCACTGTGCCTGCCGCACCATTCGTGTCACCAAAGTTGACTTGCTCGGCGTCAGCAAAGAAACTGCTTCTAACGCTGTCCAGGAAAGGGCGCTTAATTGAGTAGACTTGACCAACAAAGACTCTGTTAGCTAACTCTATTCTCACACGGTCTTCATCCCGTGCACTTTCCTATTTCAATTCAAAACCCAACCACTTGTTCAGCGTTTCTGCACAGGTATCAGGTATATACATAATTGCCATTTGAAGAAGCTTTCATATGTCATCGATAATAATTGATGTGTCACATCCCTTCGTGTCGTATTACCTTTAGCGATGAAATGAGGTCTTTAAAGCCTTGATGAATTTCTGTTTCATTCAGGTCCCTATTTATCCGTATCCCTTTTGAGATTTCTTGCTCCGTCTTCCCAGCAGCACCAGCACGAAGCATTGCCAACCCTAGGTGAATGCTTAGCGGCGACATAAGCACATTGCTCTCATCAAATGGTTGACCAGGCTTTGTAAGGATCTAGCGAAAATGCAAAAAAAAATTGTTACATTGCATCTTTGAATTACATTAAGTATATGCATCCGACTCAAATCATGCACAAATCTTGACTTACCTGGTAAATATCATCCGTAAACAAATTTGCAGACTCTGGAACAGGCTCACGCAGAGTGGAACAAGTGTCTATTCTGGTAGAATACGCATTTCTTGTCATCAAGCATAATGCTGCAACTGCAAACGCACAACTAGCTTGGAAGTAACCTGAAACAGACCAGTTGGAATGCACTTTTTACATTTAAAATTTGAAAGTAACGCTATTCTAAAATTTGATATTTGATAATAATGCGGCACTTTTTTACCAGAACGTGGGGGAAACATTGTGGAACGCATTGCGCTAACTATTCTAATATATGTCACTGTAAATTCTAACTTTTAGTTAGCATACGACTATAATCTTCCATTGTTATTCTAGAGAGAGAGAGCAACATGCGTATTCTCCTTTTCCGCTGCGCTCCTCTAACTTCCACACTCGTTCACACACTACAGATGAGGTATTGATGAATAGATAAAATATTTTTTTTGTGTCGAGCGAACGATTATGCAAGCCTTTTTTACTTTTTAGTATTTTCCTTTCCCATATATAGTTACTTTTTGAGCTTTTACATATTCGCATGCACACAACAATAACAATTGTAATAACATCACATTGCGCCGCGATGCTACATGTAAAAATATACCAGTGCTCACAGTAGTGATAATATGATGCTCCCAGAGACAGGTAAAAACTACCTATATAAAAAATGTGACTATGTGGGATTCTTTCTTACGCTGGATGAGCTAATAAAAACGTGTGAAGGTGCTTTGTTGCATGCAAGACGCGTAGAGAAATGAAATTTCGTTGCTGACTTAAAATCGCAATAAAAGTTTAACCTTGCTTTTTTCGCCTTCGTCTTGGTTCGTTGATTATTATTGTACTCGTTTTCGATCTCCGCACATATATATAGTAAGTAAGTAGTTGATATACTTATATATATTATGTATATGTGGGTAAAAATCCTTTTACTTGATTAAGGCAGTTGTAAGTTGTAATGCTAATCATGATTTTGGTACAGAAATATATATGTATATACAACGATGATGATTCGCTAGTTGTCCATTTCCTTCTAATCAGCACGGAGAGATGAGCGCTGATGACGTATGTTGTTGTGTGCAGACTGAATAATGATAGAAATTCTACGAAAAGTGGCTTATCCGGAATCGTCAAAATGAGTATATGGTTATTATATGATCTTGAAGGATATTATGCCGACTATGTACACGACGACTTCCTGAATAAGACTGACAATGCCAAATGCGAACCACTACTGCCAGAAGCCTTACAATTACGCCATAAATTCCATAATTATGAACACCCATCACGAAATGATTTGTGTCCAATCTGTCCATGTTATATGTTTTACGATGAGAAACAAAAAAATTTAAATTTTATACCTAACTGAAACGGGAAGTACAGATGCACTTCCGAATTCCAAATAATAGTCAAGAATTACTAATTAATAATAGACACCGCACAAAACAGTTCATGTTGATACAAAGAATGGACAACCATGCAGGTTAATGCAGTATAGAATCTGCTACAATAGGAGTGGGTCTTGAGAGTTGGTTTGGTTTTGTGAGCAAAAAAACCAGTTTGGATGCATGACATACGTTGAAGTTTCCTTAATATCATTCACCTTGCTATAAATATGGATAACTCTTTTTTCTTTTCATCGTTCAAAAAGTTTAAACATTTTCACATATCATAGTATACAAGTTTTCGTTTTGCCGGCATGACTTGGCCACATTAAGGGCGCACTCTAGCAACATGAAGGACTGATTAAATTAAGGTGTTTCTGCATAGCAGACACTTGGACGACTGTGAAGGAAGGTGTACTTTTCAGAGTCTTTTTCTAATTTTATTATTTCTAACATCAAACCACTACCTGGTGGTGGTTACATGGTGCGATGGTTGCAGTTTGCAGTAAACCACATAAACCATTTACAGCAGTAGCAAGTTTTGTAGTCGCATGTATTCTATCCTGTTTCATGTTTCAAGACTTGCAACCATAAAGTCGCACTCATTAAAAATCCGTTGCGTACAATGCTCACGCATAATTGCACAATATGTAGCACGTAGTGCACATTTTTTTTTGGCATGCCCATTTACCGAAATAAGGATACATGGTCGTCTGCTTCCGCGTTGTGGAGTGTAACAGTAAGAAATATGTAAAATTGAAAAGGAAGTAGCATGAATTTTAGTTCAGTTTTGATATTTGCATTGTATCGTATTGTAGACAAACCTAAATTTCATTGCTAAAGAATTTGCGCATTGTTTTAGAACAGCATCATACCATGTTCAATGTTTGCTCATGAAAAAAATGTAAAAAAAAGTCTTATTTTATGACAAAATACTGTTTTTGATTGGAACTCAAAACTTGAAAGACTTTTTGCTTATATTTTTCTCCAAATTCGTCAACTTAGTAAAATGAGTAACAGCGATGATCAGGAAATTTGGATGTATCAAGAAAGCACATATACCAATATATGTATCTATTAATAAAGCAGGTTCCAAGAACTATTTTTAGGTATACAATATACACACACGCGTAGATAGCTCGTTGAGTACTCTACCCGCAACCCGCACCCTGGATTCTTTATACTGGAAAGGCTGGTTCTGCGGAGAAAGTACTTTATTCAGATCGATCGATAGGCATACTTTTCTTTCTTTACATTTCCCTAGTCCAATAGCACCATAACCCATAACCTACTTTACGTATGGATGGATTACGTACTACACAAATATATATATCCGTATGATTCACCATACATACGCTATAGTTTTCTCTCCTCCATAAATAATGGAACTGAGAAAGGTTATACTAAATTGTAAAAATTACTAATTGAAATTGTAAACATCAAAGAGTACTAATAATTCAGAGCAATGGTGTTATCAATTTGTATTTTATAAATTACTAAAAATCGGCTGTTTGTTTATATGATAAATTAAATGAAACATTTATCATAAAATTTTCCGGTGATTGCACACACCTTAAAGATTAAATGTTTATGAACCTGGCAGCCTGACATCTTACAAGTTTCAGCAATCATTAAATACAGGGTGACAATAACTCGACTCCGGATTTTTAAAATGAAATAATTTAGTCATTTTAGCAGTAACTTTGTTTTTTCTGTATACATATGAAAGATAAGGTTCTTGGATTGCACAAATTCAAAACTTCAAAACGATATCCCGCAAGTGCTCTCCATTAGCATCGATACAGTAGCAGGTCCTTTTTTCGAAGCTTGCCGTTACTTTTTCCAACATTTCCAGTGATATGCCTTCATTTTCCTTCGAATTCGCTCATTTAGCTCATCAATCGATTGTAGCCGAGGACTGTAGACGCTTTCTTTGAGATAGGCTCAGAGAAAAAAGTCTGCAAGTGTTAAATTGGGGGATCTGGGAGGCCACGAAGTGGCTCCATATCGGGATATGGGGCGTTCCGGAAACAGTTCCCTTTCCGAGAAGGTGTCTACTGTAAACACTTTCTGTTGGATAGTCAAGGCCCCCATTTCATGAAATTTCGAGATAAATTTTTTGGAAACAGTTTTTGGGAAAACATTACCACAATCGGGCTACCAATCATTGTTACCAGTAACAAATTTCAAGGTTTCAACAAAAAACTTGTCCCACAAGAGGGTTCCAAAATTTCAAAGACTTTTGGGGTTAGCTGATGCATGCGATGATTTTTAGAAATCCAAGATCTTTATCTTTAATATGTATATACGAAAAATAAAGTAAGTTCTAAAATGAACAAATTATTTCGTTTTAAAAATCCGGAGTCGAGTTATTGTCACCCTGTATATTAATCCTTCGACCTCGTTGCAATTAAAAGTAGCAGGAAAATGTCAATGGATATTGTGCGAAAAATTGCATGCGAGCGTGAAAATTCTCAGCTAATTCCAAGTAAGAAACTTATTAAAAAGGCCGACCCGACACACTGTTGTTACTTGTGGTTGGGGTTATTTATAACACTGCACTCATTCAAGCCAAAAGCACTTATTACCATTACACATAACATATTTATATTTCTAACAATGTATTTGAAATTCAGGCAAGCCAAGAGACGAGCAACAACGACTTCGATTATGGGGTCTTTATGAGCTCCTTGTGGTGCTCCGAATTATCCTAACTCTTAACATTCAGACAGGTTGGATTCATCAAGATGAATTCAGTAATTCGCTGGAAGTCGTTGCGGGTAAGTTTTCACCAGCGCTGACCACTGTTCTATATTATATTGGACACGTGAAAATAAATTCTAGGCACACCATTGCTCTAAACAAAGACATTTATTTACGATTTCAGGGGACTACTTTGATTTGCAAGTTTTCAAGTCACCAGGATTCAACTCCACTTTCCCTACCAGATCCATGGCCTTACTACACGCTACAGTGTATTTCCCGTACGTTGTGTGCAACTACTTTCTTTCTTACACCCACCCCATCGGGAAAGAGCTCATTCCAAACGCTAAGCTACTGCTGGTGATACCACGATTGTTTAACGTGGCGTTGTCCTTCTTTGTCGATTACCTCCTTGTAAAATTTCTTGAGCTTAATGACGTGCGCAATAAGCCAAGCCGAGAGAAGTGTGAACAACAACAGACGGAGCGTCTTGAAGGGGGAATACATCATCAAGAGGACGCCAACAGGCGTGCATCATCCTCCCCGTCGGAATCGGAGTCATCGACTTCTGAAAGTACTGACGGATCAGAAGGAACAAGCCATGAAAGTAATAAAAGTGTCGATGGGGATGCCGAAGATTCATTGACCACAACGAAAGATTACTCCATTCAATTAGTCGCTTTCTCCAGCTCTCAGGTGCTCTTGGTTTTCGCTACAAGGACCCATCCTTCGTCTCTAAATCTCGTTTTATTTGCGTCCCTCATCTACTTAGTTTCGGAATCCTTTCAAGCGTTCGATGAATATATTCTGATACTGGAGAAATATAAAAAGGCTCAAACACCCTTGGAAAGGGTGCAATACTTACGGGAAATGAAGAAGACGGGGTACAGTTGCGTTCGAAGCCTACCCTTAATCACGTTTATAATCGTCACCGGTCTGTTTAACGATCCAGAGTTTTTTATGTCTTATGCTTGCATTCCTCTGTTCTTTTACATGCAACGCGGGATCAGCCATTCACTTGTGGGAATGAAATACTTTCACGCAAGAATATTCTATTTTATCGTTCTCTTCTTCTTGTACTCACTTCCATTCATTTTGTGGGACTCGTTTTATCATGGCAAACTCTGTTTGAATGATTTTCGAACGTTGAATATCAGCCCTGAGAGTTTTGTTGTCACTCCAGCGAATTATTTTGCGACAAAGGAATCTCCATTCAGGGATCTGTCAGCATATCCAAAAATTTTCGTCATGTATCTATTGCTCTTTAATGTCCTTGGAATTATGGGGTTGGTATCCTTTTTGAAGGAGCTATACGATATATTCTTTGCAGAGTGGAGACATAAGCCAAACCTGGACTCACACTGGACGTATTTAAATTGTTCCTTATTCCTACCTTTGTTCTTCCTCATTAGAGGGAACGGAGTCAACACGTCACCCTTTGATTTAGTTCCTCTGATATTTCCACTAGTTTACATGCATGGTCACAAAATCCCTTTGATTTCTCGCTACAGCTTTAAAATAGGATTTTCTTGGTTCCTCTGCAATATCCTAGGAGTTTTGTTCTGGGGGTATTTAAGTCAAGGAGGAATTGTAACTAGTTTTCTAGACTTGCATGACAAGTTGGTCCCAATTCGGTTCAATGAGACCCATGTCGACGTCACATTTTCTCAAATGTCTGCAATCCCTCCAACATTCATTCTTGTTATACCGTCTAAATGGAAAACTCTCGTGGAAAAACCGGAATTACCTTGGGACGATTTAAGCTCAAATGGGGACGGGCTACCACATAACCTGTACAAGACAGTTTTGAAACTGGAGTCTACCAACAAAGTTCGCGTTTTTCATACTGGCGTGTCTCCGTTACCAATGAGCCACCTGGAAAGAGATTTAAAGCGACTCATGGTTTCGAAAGACGAAACGGTGCAAAAGCAACGCGTCAGCTTTCTCGTGCTCCCCTACGTTTATGGCAGGGAAAGCGAAGAAGCGTTTAAGTATTTGAAGCCGACTCATGTGAAAACATATTGGAACCACATTTACTTAAGTCATTTGACTGAGGAAAGCAACGGAGGCATTTCCTATCAAATGGGATTGAGCTTGTATAAAATTGAGAGACTTAAAGAAAGCAGTGGGTTTAAAACCATCAACGGGAGTAAATCTGCCACATCCTCAGCCAATTTTACTAACGCGGATGATAAAGTTATGAAGATATTTAAATTTCAAGATACGCTATACGACTTTGTGCTGTATATTGCTAATATTTGCACTGCATGTCTGACCTTCATCCTATTTTTCACCAGTTATTTGGTTTTTCTTACGTAAACGTCTAATGTGAAAAAATGAACACGCCACAAGTCCTCCTGATGCTGCAAAGTTACACGATATTTTTTTATTTTTGCTTTTTGGTGGTAACTACTGAATTTATTTACAATATTGTGATAAATGTGTAAAATTAATATCGCTGGTATTAATTTAATTTTATTAGTTGTAAGTGTTTCATGAATTTTATAAACATAGCAAGCTATCACTACATAAGTAACTTGGCCAAAGCTGTCATTTCTTTGAGCAAGTCGTTTGTTAATAAAACCGGAATTATCGAACACGATTTAATAAAAAATATTTAGGTTGATTATTACAATATTTGACTTGGATAGCAATATAGTTTTAGGATAATATGATATAAGCAATAAACGAAATTTAATATTATTTGGTACTTTGTAGTAATAGTAGTTAGTTTGTATAACAGCGCACTTCGGTGAATTGTTGACTGAAACTTAAAATTGTTACACATTAAAATGAAGTTAGGTCGCTAGACTTCAAGTTAAAAGCAGGATTCACAAGTTTGTACCATCTATGTTCTAAAAGGCTAGCTATAGCAGAGACAACCCGAATCCAGAGCGATGGGAATTTATTGGAATTGTAAGATTATGAGGGTAGCGGCTGTCCAAATTTACTAAGATGGGCAGCTGATTTCACTTCACGACAGTTCTACAAAGTTGATTAAAGACAATGTCTTGTCATAATGCACTGCATTGTAAACTCAATGTACGCTGCTCGCATAAACTAGGTATTAATAAATATAACTTACGGGATGATCTATGTAGTCATCGCATGCATAACACCAGATCGACAAGTCGGCAAAGCTTAAAGCAATTTTGTGTCCTGACTCAACGGCGTGGTCCACCATATGACCTTTGACGTAGCGGCTACAATACACCTGATAAATATAAACAGTAAATTAAAATTACTCAAAGGTTAATTAAACGAATGAAAGTACAGTACGCCCCAACGTACGGTGTAACATGAGAGACAAATCCAGTTTTCTCCTTTATTATTGCAGTCCATACAACAGGCATTCACATCAATTCCTCGTTGAGGCAAAGGGCTAATGTTGTCCAAATGCTCGCATTTGTCAGATGGCTGAACAATAACGCCAGGCATTTCTCCCTCCTTGAAAACAATACACAAATTATAAAGATTGTAACGAAATTCTCTCAAATTACTCGATATAAAATTTCCATTATTACCTTGTCGTTTACTACTTCTTGCATCTTACTGATGACGTCAGCAAGACTTTCGCATTGTTCGCCTCCGCAAGCCCCAATAAGCTCCAAAGTTGCAACTGTAGGTTGATCCTGGGAGGATGATCCACCAGCAGCGTTTGATTCATTGTTTTCTTGTTCCATTGTTGTTGAGTAATTACTTTCAGCCGGAATATGAAAGCTCGGATTGTTGTTTATAAATGACAATTTTTCTAGCGTCTTCTCAACACTGGTTGTATCCACAACTGAATACTTGCCAACAGGTATCAACTCAGAGTTGAAAGGAAACAACTTTCGAAATGGTTTCAAGGATTTCCAATAATTAGCATGAATATCCAAAACGTTCCGGATTGACTCGATGGCAACACTATCAACTTCTTCCTTCAGCTGTAGTGGAGGTATAGGGTCTCCCAGAAGAGTTTTTGTACACAACGTCATTGAATATGCTATAGATGTCAAGTTGTATCCTCCCTCCAAAGCTACTACTACGCGCCCGTTTGCCAGAGAAGAGAGCATATGAGTCATATGAGCGTAGCCTTCAGGAGTAACTTTGCAACCTGTTGTTGTGAACAAAGACCAATGAGCATAATATTGCGTTGCGAGTAAATATTTGTGAGCTTGAGTTTTTGAGTGAGATTCACAGCTACGATATGGTCTAGCTAGGTTTCAATTATATGCGTTAAAAAGTTCCATAAAGTACAAACATCAATAACGTGTGCATGTGGATGAATTGATAGTCGACGCCAGACACTTATTATTAACCATTGAATTCAATTATAACAAATAGTAGCTGCTTACCGCCAAGGGGATCTCCGCGAGCAGCATCAAACCCAGCAGACACAAGGACTAATTCAGGACCATATTCATACGCTATCGGCATTACAACATTCAAAAAGGCAGCCAAATATTCGGTATCACCCACTCCCTTTCTGTTCCAAGGGATGTTTACGTTAAAACCAGCACCAGCACCGTTCCCAACGACATTGTAATTTGCATCATTAGAACAAGGAAAGAAGCCTCCGTTATCATAACGGTGAATAGAGATGTATAGAACCCTGGGATCTGATTCGAATATATGCTGGATTCCATTACCATGATGTACATCCCAATCCAAAATCATCACCCTGCAAGCAGTAATTCCGGTTTTGGTAAGGGTTCAGATTACGGAACGTAAAATGCTTCATAGCACATCAATTAAGCCACTTACCTTTTTAATCCAAGATTTTCTATAGCATACTTTGCAGCCAATGCTACATTATTAAAAAGGCAGAAACCACAAGGTTCGTCAATTTCTGCATGATGACCTACCAACAAGCACCAAACCAACGTTACCCAATGCTATGCTCACAATACACAAAATGAATTAAAAATAGTTAATTTCACACATGCCTGGAGGGCGAACGATTGCAACTCCGGATCTACATTTGCCTTCAACAACGGCATCAACAACCTGGCGTAAATAGGATAAATTGTTTTAACGTAAATTTTTCCAGAAGGTCTAAGATATATTTAAATTAAAGGGGTTAAAAAATTAACCTGAAGAACTGATCCAGCGGACACCAATGCGCATTGATATGAATTATTATTAAAGTAAATTGAATTGAAGTTCTCTTTAAATCTGTTAAGATCCCTATTGCTCATTGTTTGGGTTCCTTTCATTTTCCTTAAATGATCTTCGGCGTGTATAAGCAATAGCTCGTCCTCGGTTGCTTCTCTGGATTGTAGGCGATGACATCTTTCCAATACTCCAAAATCACCGTGGCACGCAAATATATTCGATATTCTTTCTGGACGTTCAGGGTGGCCTCTGTCATTGTAAAATTCCCATCCATTTCAATTCGTTTCAGCATTCATTTGTAAGAAAGGCTACCATGCGTAAAATAACAACTTACGGCTCTGAGGAATTTCGATGCTTAAGCATTATATCATCATAAACAATACACACTCGGTGGGGCGGTTGTTGTAAATCCGTGGTTAACATCAACTGACTAAGCTTTTCGTCTAATGCTTTCATTAGCTCCGAACTTTGTTCAGGATAGCAATTTCTCGTGTCATAGAATTCGGGCTTAGGGTGTGGCCATAAATATTTAACTTCAGGTATGTGTAGTTTATTCTGCTCCGCCATAATCTGCTCTTCCCCTTCCTGAGCATGCGTTTGACCAATTAATATAGACCACTTTGACTGTAACATATATGTGGTGTTTAACACAGTTTCAACAGCTCTACACAAAAATTATCATAAGTCATACAGTTAAGCCGGAGACAAATTCATAAAGTTTACAGCATTATATAATAAACCAATGCTGCACTTACTCATTCGAAAGGCACCCTGTACGTGGAATTATAGGACACGAATCGCCAAGGAGCGTTTTCAACGTCAAAGCAGCACCTTCTGCTAATGATTTAATACAATAACCACCTTCGAGTATAACTGCTACCTTACCGCCTGCTAGGCCCATCAATGGGGCCACGAGATGAGGGTAACATTGCGGTGTTACTTCCATTTCACCCTGCCAATGAATTGATTTAATTGACACCCTTACTAACACGATTACATTACAACAAATAATTTTCAAAGTTGAATTATTCAAAATAATTGAAATAGGCAAAATGCTTGGTTCCCATCATCCGTTTATTTTACTTTTTCGTCGCCGAGTGCTGAATCAAAACCGGCAGAAACAATGACAAGTTCCGGCGAAAACTACAAAAAATTACAGTAATAGTTGTCCAATCAATCGTGGCATTGCGTTGTAAATTTCATTGAATAACACATGGATAAGTAATGAATGTCTTCTAAAGCATCCTTTTATTTGTCTAGTTTTTTAGTTCATCTCGTGTACATTTGCAACAAATTCACCAGCGACATTGAACAAATATTGAATGAGGCAACCAAGCAAGAATACCCATACATTCACGCTCAAATACCTCAAAACATCCCAAAGCAGCATCATAGCCAGCAGAAACTATTATTAAGTCTGGGTTAAACTGGGAATACAAAATCACATTACATTGAAGCAATTCTGTTGTAAGTCTGTTGTCATTAAACTGAAACTAACCTGATATGCTATAGGTAAAAGTAGTTGATGCCATATTGAAAGAAAGTCTGAATTTCCCATTCCCGGTTTATTTAAAGGCACATTGCAGTTGAAGCCAATACCATCCGCAGAACCTATGAAATTAAAGTCTGATTCCTCCAAATTTGGCCAAAACATACCGTGTTCAAATCGATGGGTGGAAAAATACAGAACCCTGCAGAAAATATACAACGTAATTTAAGTTGCGCTGACGTTACGAACTAATGAAGTAACTAAAAATTAATTACCGAGGATCATCGTAGAATTCTTGTTGAGTTGCTTGTCCGTGATGCACATCGAAATCTACTATTAGAATTCGATTCGCCTTTCTGGTTTCTAAAGCTCGTTTAGCAGCAACTGCGACGTTATTAAAGAAACAATATCCACAATATTCCGACTTCATTGCATGATGACCTATAAAGACTCACATCAGTTAGCAACCCACTTTAATATCGCAATAATAATAATAAAATAACACATGAAATAATGTTATAGCATATTAACGTTAATCACACACCAGGTGGCCTAATGAGAGCCATTCCATTTTGAACTTTTCCATCTAAAACTGCGTCTACAAGGTCTATGGTCGATCCTGCTGCTAGCAATGACAAATTATAGGTCGTGGGATGGAAATATACAGCATCATAATGTGACGACTTTCTTTCTAATTCTTCCACTGTCGCAGCTTCACTTTCACAAATTCGCCGCAACTTTTCAATGTGTTCTTCGGTATGGACGGCTAAAATTTCTGTCTCTGATGCTAATCGTGGCTCTATATGTCTGCATCTTGAAGTAAGTCCTAATTGCTCGCACCTTAAGGTTTGTATAATACCACACATACGCTACATTAACATAATACGATATAATTGCTGAAATGAGTTTGATTAAAGATTTGAAAATCAGTTACAATTATATGGATAATGCCAGCACGTAGACTAACCTATGAATCACAGAAGACAATCTTTCAGGTTTTTCAGGATAATTTGGATCCCAGAGACAGCAATGCTGAAGCATGCCAAGATCATATACCACGCCTGTTTCTTTTAAAACATTATCCTTGGATTCTCTCGCCTATAAAATTGAGATGGAAAACGGTTTAGTTTAAAACTTTATAAGAGAAGCTGATATCCACAATGTTACGATCAGATGAGAATGACCTACCGGCTGAAGATGGTCCGTCATCATTATCTGTACGTCTAATTGTGAATTGGAAGAGCGTTTTTTCGACTGAGCATTTTGTTTAGCAAGCAAAAGTGCAGGAGAAGGTTTGTGATTAGGTCTTTTCGACCGCTTTTTCATACTAGTAGCTCCATACTCTTCAGGGTTATTCCCATTTGGATCCGACGACACAGTGCTTTTACTCTGTTGCCCCACATCTGCGGAAGCATTTCGGTTATGGCCTGCAGTATTAGCATTCAACGGAATCAAAACAGATTTATCTCCTTCGCTGTTAGCACTTCGGGCAAGTTTAATTGCAGGCTGCGCTTGAGCTTGATCAACAGGCTTAAAATCTGACATCTTAAGAAATTTAAGGCTTTTATGCTTCTAAGTGCTCTAGAATCTACATTGGCTTTCTTGGGATATTCTGGGACGCAACTTGAAGGTTTAACTAAAATGCATAAAACACAATAATCAACATAAAGCACACTCATGCTAAAACAACTAAATACACTCAACAACACAACACGGATATTATGTCTTTACAAATACAAGTCACATGAAACAGTCAGAGCAGAAATTCAATAATTAAGCACAAAATAATAAAATTTCATTAATACGATAATCAAATCATAAATTATACGTTTCAAGTATATCATGCGATCATTATTACTTCCAAAAACCACCCACTCAGGTAAATGTAGATGTATACAATAAAAAAATACAATTTGAAAATTAAAAATTATTTCCCTATGTAGTTGTTTAAATGAAATTACAAACTCGAGACCTAATCATTCTACTGAAGGACGAAAAAGTTGAAAGTGACATATATTATAAACCTTTCTTTGTCTGTAATGATGGATACCTATACTATACAACTACTTTGACCTTAAACGACAAAGATTAAACAGAATAACCTCTAGCTAATTGAGTATCAGGACAATTTCAACTGATTCATTTCAAATGTATCAACTTTGGAGTACAAGTGTTAGTATGCACAGTTTCCCCTTTCTAAGCTTTGCTGTACACATTTGCAAATTTAGTGTTTCAGAAATCGCGAAACCTCACAACCCTCTGGTGTGGGTTGGCCGATCCTAACACTCAACTCAACAATTTCGTACACCCACTGACGCGACCCACTCACTTCCATAAATGTCACTTCCATACATGGTCCTGTAAAAGCAAAATAGCTATGCATATGCATGTACTTATGTCGCCTTATATGTGCATTACTTTTGACAAGCTTCTAATGCGATTCATATACACATCCATTTTGCTAGAACTATAGATGTTTAAATATGTACAGCAAAAATTAATTAATACCCAATACAGACAGGAGGTTTTTGCTTATGGCTTAATTTTCTTTCTCTACCTCCACGTCATTTCGGCTCGGACGGACTCTCCGACGACCATAAGTTAGTTCGATTTACGTTTACGTATAATATTAAACGGAAGGAAAAGTAATGCAATTTTTGCTGATTGATGTAATAACAGACTTGTGACACGTGTGAGAGGAAGACGTACGGCGGACTCTGTACTTGCAATTGCAATTCAATTCCAATCTACTTTTATAAAAGTTTTACGTAACTCATTTCAGTATGGAACTGCATGGCTTGGCAGTATGATGAACTGACATTTATATTAGGAGAACCGTTTCAAATTGACACAGTTTCCGATTCCCATGTCCTGTGAACCAAATCAAAGGACTAGGTAATGACCATTATATACCATCATGATCAACATAAGTGATTGTTAACGATTTCAAATTCAGGTGAATATCCTGATTCTACAATTACTGTTCTACAATTCAAACTCATACATAGAAATTGCTGCATGTGCGTTTTTCTTTTCCTAATTTCCTAAAACATTTCCGTTATCGGTTTGATGTTGGGACCGGACGGGAGGAACGGCTTGACTACGTTACGTTTTTATGAATGAAAAAATTCTTGTTGCATACCAGTTCTCAATACACAAACTGACAAATCGATCAGCAATCACAATCACTTATTGAAGCTCTACATTCTGTGCTACGTGTTATATTAATTTGACTTTAATGTCATGCACAAACACACAACTAAGGTCACAGGTTAACAAAATGGAATGGATAATTACTGGTGACTAACAAT